>JAOTRA010018454.1:0-22669 GCA_026260255.1 Pseudolaguvia tuberculata | reverse complement strand
ACACACACACACACACACACACACACACACACACACACACACACACACACACACACACACACACACACACACAAGTAATGTACATGTTTTTGGACTGTGGGAGGAAACTAAAGTACCTGGTGTAAACTTACAGTGTGCGGAGAACATGCAAACTCAGAAATTAAATTAGATACGTATGACATGTTAATTAATTTCTTTTACCTCTCATTTCTTGTCTTAGATAATTGCTCAGGATGGTAGCACTGGTCCAGCCCGATGTGGACAAATTGAAGCAGAAGAGATGGAGGAAACAACGCCAGACCCTGAATTTGTGGATGTGGACCAGGGCTTGACTTTGGCATGCATTGGCTTCCTCTGCCTACTGCTAGTGGCCATGATTATCCGATGTGCTAAAGTCATCATGGACCCATACAGCGCCATTCCCACGTCTACCTGGGAGGAGCAGCATCTAGATGATTAGCATGATCTGCAGGTCTACATAGAAACACAAGAAGATTATAAAAGCAGCTCCTCAATACAATACAGGTCAAGATCTTTTGTAACCTTGACTACTAAACACATTTCTTTTATTTGAAATATAAGGAATTTGCACAGTGTCACAATGTATGGACATAGGCGAGTAAGAAATGGTCAGATTTCTGCTAAATTTGTAAAGAAGACAGGATTGGTGCTACTTTCTGGGTGAGCAGGTGGGATATGCAATTCGTTAAGATTGTCTGAGAGAATAGCAAGAGGTGCAGTAGGAAAACTCGTCAGTCGTCAAGGGGAAATGGTGAAACAGTGGTTAAGTTGTTGGAGCAAAGCAAAAGCCCTTAACTCCCAAATGATCAGTGGTAGAAGGATGTCTGCTAAAAAAATGCCACAAATGTAAATGTAAAATGTTTTTGTCAGCTGTTTACAAAAAGGACTTCACCAAAATACTTTTATTCTCTTGTCCTTTAGACACACACCTTCCCAGGATGCAAGATCACGTTACAAGCACAGCAACAAGAATCTGTTCTGAATCTACCTTTAGCACATCGACCAGGCAGAACAAGCGAGACAGTACAGAATTGTTTCCAGAGCAACATATCTAATACAAAAACAATTACTCAATCAGTCTTTGATATTAGACCGTTATCAGATATATTTTCAGGAAGTGTTTTAAGATTTGCACATTTTTCTAATCGTCTTGATAAATGGGTATATGAATGTATTGTATTGAAATGAAATGAATTCATACCCGTTTACAGTGAAGCAACAAACACAAGTCTGCTAGGTTTAATGCAATTCAGGATGAGGCTTGTCCGATACTCATTTTTTACAACATCTGATAATTAATGTGCACAATAACAATATTCTCCCATTTAGTAGGAGGCCACAACGGTAAGCAGCCTGGTCTGTCACCACCTAGGATGAGTATTAGTGTACAAAAGTAGCTACAAAACTCAAAAGATTACAATTTGAAAAAAGATTTAGAGCTTTTAAAATGCCTTTTTAATTTAAATGCTTAATAAGATAAGGTTTTGCAAAACATACAATTTTTTATATGCAGTGATAATGACAAATGGTGCATTAATGTATTTTCAGTACATGCCTGTTTAGCATACAGAATACCAGATAAAGCCATTTAGCCGAGGTTAAGTAAAATTCCCTTTATTCTTAAATGTGACTGCCTTCGGACATAAAGTCCACTCCATTTTGCTTCTTTCTTGTCTTTAGCTAGATCAGTTAAAAGTATTATCCAACTGCATGTTAACAAGTGCCTGAGTCAAAAATCCCGAAGAGCAGCACACAATCAAGAAGAATGCATAGCAGATTTAATCCATAATGTCTTGATTGGTTAAACTCTGCTATGCTTAGGCTGCCTATTCTTATGCATAATAAAGGTAATAATGATTTTAAGGCTATTTGGTGTGTTGATGCTGTGCTGTGTGTCTACATGATGGACAGTGTCTCGAAGAAAAGATTCATGACTCCCCCATTTACATTCACAGTATTTGGCATTTGTCTTTATTCAGAGCAACACACATTTATTTGATTTACTGAATATAATTGAGTAATTGGGGGCCCAACAGTAGCAACTTGGTACCACTGGGAATAAAGTTCTAATACTCCAATTAAAAATCCATCCATCCATCCATCCATCCATACATCCATCCATCCATCTATCCATCCATCCAGCCGCTACATTTACAGCATTTCAGCAACCGAACTGTAGCAACTTGGTTATGAAACCCTGATTTCCTATTAGCAATCCAACACCTACTTAACTACCATGCAACCACTTTCCCATTATTGTTTTTAATAGAAATTGTATGAATGTTTTAGTTCAATGTCTTCTATAATTACAGTGTGCAACACACAGACTTTTTGTAACTTTTTTGACAATTACATTTAATGTCACATTTGTTGTTTGCATAAGTATTTACTGCCTCCCACCTCACCACTAACTGACTACACAATACCCAAAATATTGACTATCCAAAGTGACTTGCATTTATCTTGTCTATTTATATCAACTAAGCAGTTAATGGTCTTGCTCTGAGGCCCAACAGTAATGATGGGATTTTCACACTTTTCTTGCACCGAATTTCTTTTAGAAGAAGAAGAAGAAAGAAGAGAAAGTCAATGTATTTGTCACATACATGATTATACAGAGTACAACTAATAGTGAAATGTTTTCTTTGTATATCGCATCTTAGTATGTTGGGGAGCGCAGGGTCAGCTATTGTACAGCGCCCCTGGAGCAGGAAGGGTTTAGGGTCTTGCTCAAAGACCAAAAAGTGGCAGACTTGAGCCCAGGTTTTTTCCTTGACAGTACTGGGGCTTGAACCCAGTCTTCCTGGTCTCCGGATCAACAACTTAACCATTTTAGCCACCACTGCCCCATCTGCCCCCATTTAGATAAAGCTTTTCATTTTTTTTAGATTAATGTTTTTTTCTTTAAACTCCCATCAACCCCAACATTGATATTTAGGACATTTAAAAAAAAAACATTTATACACTTAAAATGTCAAATAAAGTCTATTGTATATTTAACATTACAAAATGTGGTAAAGCAAAAGATTGGTGGATCTTTGCTGTAGCCAAGGCATTACACAGTAAAGCAGTAAAAATTTTTTATATTTATTAGATTATCTGCTGCTCGGCATATTCTTGTTCCATGACTGATGGGATGCACACTGCCATTTAAGAAGCTGTGTTTTTCACCCATCTCTGCTTCAGTGACATTTTCTTCTTCATCATTTACATTCTGTCTTTCACCTTACTTCTCAAATCATCCCTCTGCACACATTTGGTTGTCTCTGGAGGATACAGACTAAAAAGGCAACTTTCTTCAACAGGATCGAACACTCAAGGTTTGTCACTCTTATGAATCCTTAATCGAATGCCAAAAAGTGGAAAGTTAATTTGCACAGCTCCATAAAAAAATCTCACATTTTGTGTGTTTTTTCAGGATATATAAGCAGAGGTTTAAAGAAAGTATCTGGTCGACGGTTTGATGTATGACTAAAGGTAGAGTCATCAAACATTGTTCCCTAGTCTAATTAAAAATCTCAATTATATGAACTTATTTAAAGCTCTAGTGAAAGTAAACCAGCAAAGAAATGCATCATTAGTTAAATTAGTGGAAATACAACTAGACTTTGCAGCAATTGTCTGTTAGGTAGAACCTATTCCAGAAGCAGTCCAGGTCAAAACATTACAGCACAACCAACAAAAACCTTTTATGATCTTAAGCAGATACTTAATCATTTTCGAGATATTTTGGTTCAGTTGTAGTTCTTAACGGAAGATATTTTGAGTAAGCTAAAATGTATTCTTATATCACAGGTTAATATAATACATTTGAGTTGGTATTGTCTTTCCTGAAACCAGAGACATTACTCATTACGTTAACTTTGCTGATAAAATGAATTCAAAATCTTTTTGGAGGTTCTCCTAATTATAGCCATGTGTACATTTTAATATTTGCCAGCTGCTCTCTTCTCTGTCAACCAGTGTACTTGTGTCCCGTTTATTCTGTTGCTTAATTGAGTTAACAGAGTGTCCAAATTTTTATTCTCTACCACAATTAGGTCCCACAGTTTATTTTCCTGGCAGATGGTTTGTTAGCACATTAAATTATGTTTAGCAGTCAGGTTGGAAACATATGCCTTTTCCACTTCATTTTCCTCATCTTAATAACATGCCTGAATGATCAGATGTAAAGTTTTTTTCTGATACAAGACATCATTTACTAAAATGGGCCGGGGATCTTTCTGTACAAAGTTTGCATGTTCTCCACGTGCTTGTGTAGGTTTCCCCCAGCTACACCGGTTTCCTCCCACAGTCCAAAACCATGCAGATTAGATGGATTGGTGATTCTAAATTGTCCATAGGAGGGTATGTGTGTGTGAATGGTTGTTTGTCTATGTTTTGCCCTGCAATGGACTGGCGACCTGTCCAGGGTGTACCTTCGCCTCTCGCCCTATGTGCGCTGGGATAGGCACCAGCAGACCCCATGACCCTGAATTAGGGAATAAACGGGTAAGAAGATGAATGAATGAATGAATGAATGAATGAATGAATGAATGAATGAATGAATGAATAAGCATCTCTAGCAGGCATGTTTTCTGATAAAAGTCAGTCATTTCTTTAATTAAAACCTTATTTCAAGGTTTCCTTTCACCAGAGTCACATCTAAAAACTATTATTTTCTAAAAACAATGAATCATTTCCTGTGTTGAATGTATCTCTATATAAAAAGACAAATTAAAAATATGTAACAGTTCATAACAGAATTTTTCTGTAGAATTTGTTTTGGTACATTTTGTCTGGTACATTTCCAGAATATCAATTAAATATTGATCAGTTTGGTTAAGGTTTTGTAATTGACTTGTTTATGTGTCTAAAGCATGTCCCTCTTATCCTGCCTGATGTTGGGTTTACAGTCTGTTTTTGCATCCAATCTATCCTGCAGGACTAAAATAAATCTGTAAATGCCATCTTTTCCTTTCTTGACTTCCAAATCTGAAACTATTTTGTTAAATGATACAACTACATAAATAAGCACAGTTCTTCATCAGCTAGCATCAAGCCTACCTCAATCCCGCATCAGCAGTGCCTCCTGCACGCTCAAGGATGTAAACAGCTATGGATTTTTTTCAAGCCTCTTGGTATAAAAATAATGAAATATGTCAGCTGTGTCACATAATTCATTAACAGGGTTCCAGAAATTGCACAGGCTTTAATTTTGCATGCTCTGTGCTGCACTATGCACAGCTCAAGGTTTTCAATCAATACCTGCAAATAAGGCAAAAATGCCTTTCGCTTTATGGCATTCATTTCATTTATTGTATGTTATTCAGCTAGCATATGAATTATTGTGCCAGGATTTTTAGACCAATTTGCCATTAAAGGTTTATTATGACACTTGAAAGACACATTCATCATTTATCATGGCAAAGGAAAGACTAAACCTAGCGTGAAATTAACATAATTACATCTTAACTTATTTTTCTCTCATTTCTGTTCAATGCTTTTTACATGTTGACTTTAAAATGGTTGGGTGCCTACGTTTGCTGTGATCATGTGACATCCAGGGTCTGACACATCTTTAGAAATGAATAATATAAATGAATATTTACATCTTCAACACAATGACTCATTTTTTTCAGCGGCCGCATGATTCTTTCATTTAACACAGATTCAGAGAATATTTGAAGATGAACGAATGATTAACATGGTTTCCTTCCAGTCTCACAGGCCGTCAGCAATTTTACCAACAGGATCCAGATGTGAAAAACCTAACAGAGATATATTCCAGAAGTCAAACATCTGCTAAATCAATTAAAGCTGCTTTTGACTACTGATGAATGTGGAGGAGCATTTTCACACAGGTCATTCCTGATGAGAACGCTTAAAGCTTGGAGATTTTTCTCATTAGAGCTTTAACTTTAGAAGGATGTTTACCCATTGCAATTTTTTTAAATCTTTATTTCACTTGATTATATTTTGAATAATTTTTTATTTTGTTTCCTTATTCAGCAGTTAATTCTATTTTGCTTAAATGTTTTTGGCTAGATTTACAGACACAGATATTCATTTCTTTACCTACAGTATATGACTGTGTATGTCACCAAATTTGAATGAATGAATGAACTTCTCCATGTTTCTTGCACTAAATTAAATCTAGTTCCTTTGTTCAGCATTTGAAATTCCTAAATAGAGTACAACACACTATACTTCTAACTAAAATGCACTCATACCGTAGCTGCATGTATAATGCATATAAATGTGCTACTAAAAGTTTATGGTACTACAAGATGTAAATTATTCTTCTTACTTCTTACTGAGGATAAACTGTGAGCTCTCCACATGTTCTGGTTCTTAAAGAGAGAGAGAGGGAGAGAGAGTGAGTGAGAGAGGGAGGGAAGGCGGGAGGGAGGGAAATAACACAACCATGTTGCCCTCTATGACCTTCTAATCACCACCTCCTCAAGTTCGGCACCATCTGTTGACCAGATTAAATAGCTCGCCATCAGCGATGTCATGCATGCTATATAGTATACATTTACACCGTTTTTAAGCTGTAACCTTTATTTGTTTAACTTTTTTTAATTGTTGGGTCATAATATTAAAAGCAGAGTAATAAAAGTGTCATGTGAATTATTGTGAAAGTAGGATTATTGTATCATTTCTTTATAAAAGGCTATAAGCTAAATTTTTAACACAAGAGCTGTATCCAAGAATGGTTATATTACAGATATCAGATCCATGTGCATATTCTGCGAAATATTCCCGGTGAATTATGATGCAGTAAAAATAAGTGGCTTGAATGTTTCCCAAATGAAATCGTATCATTCTTTATAGTCTGTGCAACTTCAGCCTTTTATAGGAAAGAAAAATCAAACATCCTTTGCTGCTGTCCTTTCTGGCTGGATTAGTTGAGGACTTTAAGTGTTTAAGTGAATGTTTCTTTATGATGGGATTCTGTGAAGCTAATTGTTAAAAAGCAGCTCTAGAAATAAAAGTTACTACTACTGAACTACTGTTTATCAGTTCATTTTAGTTCACTTCACACATTAACCAAGTGTAAATACTAACAAAATACTTCATGAAAGGCTGTAATGTGATGCAGTAACTATAATACACAGCTTTTAAAATACAATTACAGGTTTTACTACAGTTTATTACTTAACTGGTCTAATACTAAAATACCGTATTTTCTGGACTATAGCGCGCACCTGTATATAAGCCGCATCCGCTCTATTTAAAAAAAATAAAAAATAAAAAAAAATTTAAAAAGATATACAAGCCTCACCGGGCTATAAGCCGCAGATATCTATGTTGAAAAATGAGATATTTACTGCATGTACAGAAGGATTTTGTACTGAAAATGTACACGGCAGCAAAATTTGCTGATTAAAACGGAACAGAACCAAGAGAAAATAACGGGTATTTATTTACCAATTCACTTTAATCATCTTTGCTGAAACCTATGAAGTCGTTTTCTTCAGTGTCGGAGTTGAACAGTTTCAGAAACGGAGGCTTTTCGCATGCGGACGGTTTTTGTGAAAGACTTCTCACCACTTGTCACTTCTTTGTGTGGTTTCCATGATGATTTACAAATAATGACCAGTTAGTAATTTATCGTGCATTTATCTGCTAAAGAAAAAGTAGCGTAGTCTATTGTTCTTTGCATTGATTTTTCATCTATCTTATTTTTGTTTTTATTTCTGGGTATAGCGCCCCTAGCGGTGCAAAAAAAAAATATCCTCAGAACAGCCGTACCTTTGTATAAGCCGCATGGTTCAAAACCTAGGAATAAAGTATATAGTCCACAAACTACTTCTTTAGTTATTGGGGGTTGGACTTCTACTTTCAAGATGGTGGTTTGATTCCCAGCATCACCAAGTGCGCCAAAGCAAGGTATGTTAATCAATAATTCCTCAGATGTATATCTTCTTCTCCTTTCGGCTGCTCCCGTTAGGGGTCGCCACAGCTCACTCTTCTCCACACTACCCTGTCCTCTACATCTGCCTCGTTCACCTCAACTACCTGCATATCTTCTCTCACCACATCCATACACCTCCTCTTTGGTCTTTCTCTTTTCCTCCTGCCCGGGACATCCATCCTCAACATTCTTCTACCAATATACTGCATGTCCCTCCTCTGCACAGGTCCAAATCATCTCAACCTAGTCTCCCTCATCTTGTCTCCAAAACATCCTACATGCTCCGTCCCCCTAATAAACCATCCATCCTCCATGTCACCTCCAATGAAAATCTCAGCATCTTCAACTCTGAATTCCTCAGATGTATATAAAAATTATAAATATAGGGGTGTCCGCTAAATGGGGCATGTGGTAGTGCAGTGGTTAAGATGTTTGACTACTAACTCAAAGACCTGGGTTTGATTCACAGCCCCACCAAGCCACCACTGTTGCACCCCTGAGCGAGGCCCTTAATACCCAATTGCTCACTTGTATAACATGTAAATATAACATGCTACAGTAAGATGTAAAAAATATAGTAATATATTCTTCTTCTTTTCCTTTAGGCTGCTCCCATTTGGGGTTGCCTCATCCGATCGCTCTTCTTTTACCACATCCATAAACCTCCTCTTTGGTCTTCCTCTTTTCCTCTTGCCTGGCACCTCAATCCTCAACATTCCCCTACCAATATACTGCATGTCCCTCCTCTGCATATGTCCAAACCATCTCAACCTAGCCTCCCTTACCTTGTTTCCAAAACATCCTACATGCCCGTCCCTATACAATTTACTACTTACACGTATGACACTATACATATATGTATGCTATGGTAGTTTGAGTTTGCATGCGGGTAGGCTGTAGAGCTTTATAATGACATTAGCGCAGATTATGCTACTATTAGAATCTTTGGCATGCCTATTAGCCAATACTTCTTTCGATTTCTCACTCGAATAATCTCTGTAGAGTGAGAGCAGAAAGCGATTTATGTTCTGAGATATTGTGATGAGAGAAATGAGATTACGGCGTGCAGCCCTGTTGCACTGCACTGATGAAACAACGATTGCTAGATCATTGCGACTCATTAACCCACAGCAGGTGGCTGTAGAGTGCTGACAGGCTAATTAATCAAATGACACAGCTCCTTCACCCCAAGCTTGCTGACAGATTAAACACACGCATGAGGCGTTAACAGACAACCGTAACTTTAATTACCAGTCTATGGTAAACAAACAGAGATAAAAGTGTTTTTTGGTAATTAGACTTCTCTTTGAGAAACATGTGCCTCCAAAAAATTGACTCTTTAATGAACGAATGCACCAGAGATCATTTAGAAAAGCTTTCGAGTTTCACTGGTTTCAAACTTTTTCCTATGGTAGAATAGGAATCTATAGGTATAGGTAGTTATGGGTCTATAGACAAGTTTAGCCTATTTTTTATTGGGTACAATGTAAGTTATTTAATTGATGCTTAGTCTAATCAATGATCAGTTTGGGAGAAATGGGAGAGCAGTGGTTAATGTTTAGTACACTGAAGAATGTAGGCTCGATTCCCGGCACCACCAACTTGCTAACTCTGGGCCCCATACATTGACATTAACATTTGGTGACTAGATGTAAATTACATTTATTCCCCGTTTTACAACTTTTGGGGGTGGGGGGGTTGTTTAGTTGTATAAATGAGCTAACTTGCTCTGATACGGGTGTCTGCCAAAATATTGTAAATGTTAAAATTGGATTGAATACTAGGGGCAGCGCGGTGGCGTAGTGAACAGCATGGTTGCCTCACAACAAGAAGGTCCCGGGCCGGGGACCTTTCTGTGCGGAGTTTGCATGTTCTTGTGTTTGTGTGGGTTTCTTCCGGGTGATCTGGTTTCCACCTACAGCCCAAAAACATGCAGATTAGGTCGATTAGTGATTCTAAAATTGTCCATAGTGTGTGTGTGTGTGTGTGTGTGTGTGTGTGAATGGTTGTTTGTCTATTTGCCCTGAGATGGACTGGCGACCCTTTCAGGGTTTACCCCCACCTCTCGCTCTATGTGCGCTGGGATAGGCACCAGCAAACCCCGTGACACCGAACTAAGAAATACGCAGGTAAGATGATGAATGAATGTACTACTGATCAGATTATATGTTTATTTCCCAGGTTTACTACCTAATTGCTACTGCTGACCCCCTTTGTTCCAAAAGGAACAAATTAAAAAAAAAAATAGATAAATGTAAGTTGCTCTGATTGAAGGTGTCTGTCCCATGGCAGAAGTGGCTAGGAAATCACAGGCTGAGCTGATCTACTGTAGATTGTAAAACATTGTTTTCCAGATGGTTGATTCCAGACGGTTTGATTAGGCTTTCTAGATGGTACAAAAAGTAGACTATGATCAAAATAAAGCATTTCAAAGTATTGTGTTAAAAGCCTCTCACCCTATATGCGCCGAGATAGGCTCCAGCAGACCCCTGTGATCCCAATTTAGGGAATAAGTGGGTAAGAAATTCGAATGAATTAATGATTTGAGACTTTATATCATTTAATAGTTTTAGTTTTTTGGAAAGATTTTTAAGAATGAGCCATTAAAAGTTTCTGGTCAATGTGCTTAATTCAGTCCCTGTTTAATTTCCCTGGCTGTCAAACACAATCTATCACAATCATTTCAAGAGCTTTGACATAGTGAAACTCGCCAAGATAATAGAACCAGACTGCATGTACTCTTAAAGCTGTCACTGAAAAGTTCATGTATAATTAAAGTTGACTGGTAAAGCATTATTTGGTGCAGAAAGATCCCAGCTGGTTTTGTAATGGACAGATAGATGAAAACCGGGAGAAGTACAGAGATCTACTGCTGTATGGCTGGAATGATCTTTCCTTTGCATGCTCCGAAACCAACACGGTAATCCTGACCCTCACAGTAACCTGGTGAGAGGAAAAAGAAGAAAAGATAAAGCAAAATAATTGTTAGGGCCACATTTACGTTTAAGTTCTATGAAAGTAAATTGTGTGCTACAGCATACAAAATTTTTGCTTTCAATACTGTGGAAGCAGTTTGGTAAAGATCCATATGAATGCTTGGTTCCCTGTTTAGTGCAGTAGATATTTTGATAGAATAGTTAAAAATTAAAAATAAAACATTAGTATAAACAACAGGTCCAGCACAGAGAAAGTTAATGGGTGAAGTTTCAGGTGGATTATATCAAATCACATGTGGATACCATCCTAGAATGACAGGAAGCAGTTCCTACACTACATCCAAAATGGGCACAATAGAAAACTAGAGTATTCTATTTAAAATAAAGTCTAAATTGTAGAATCGTTTTTTTTTTTTATCTGAAAGATTATTCCGTGGGTCTCTCATATCGTGCATCTGAAATATTCTTTAAATGTGAAAAATTTAAATTAAAAAAAAAAAAAATAAAAAAAAAAATACCTTACTAAAAGTTCTTCAGTCCTACCTGTAAGCGTGACCTCATCTCCATCCTTAAGAAATGTCCTGGTCTCTCCTCCACCCAGCTCAATGACCTTTGACCCTCTCCATGAAAGTTCCAGCATTGAACCAAAGCTTCCAGGATCCTAAAAACACAACTACACAGTTGAGCGGATATTTAACCTGATATGCAATCAACCCACTAAAGCGTGAAAGGGGAAATAATGCTACTCTAGAGATTTCAAATAAACTAGTTTCAATGTTGTCTTGATTAGCTGTTACTGCATTTCTGCAAATGCAAGTAAAGTCACGTGCAAGGTGCTTGGATAAGAGGTGGTTTGAGAAATAGAAGGCAAAGACGGGGAAAATGGAGTGCTAAGGATCTACACCTGTGAGGGACTGCATTAACTCTTTTGGGTTTCAGTGAGTGGCAGAGATCATAAACTGCGATTTGATGACCGCCTGGAAGAGAATTTTTCTAGACAGTTTGGCCATTGGTCCACACACAAATACAGTATTAGGTAATTGGAACTAAACATTTCTGATTTTCAGAAACAGCTGGTTTAGTGTTGTCTGGTAAATAGTGAAACTTGACATGTTCACATGGTTATTTTCTTTGGCTTAACCCCACTTGTATACATGATGCTCGTCTGGCCAATAGCTGGCTTATATCACGTCAGGTTCTTTTGAACAATTGAGGCTTCTTATTGGCCACATTGATTTAGGGGTTACATTACATTGCTTTTGACAGTGCCTTTATAGACATTTTATTAAAGAAAGGGTTTATAAACATTTCAAACATGCCTCAAACCTTTCCCCTGTCTCCTTATTTACTTATACCATAGTTATACAATATTACAGCTTTTACTTCTATAATGCCATGTTCAACTGTTTAATTAGCTACCAATCTCCATGTTGTCTAAGTAAACAGTGTCTCGTTGGGCTAGTAACATAGTAGTAGTGTATATGGTTTATGATTTATGCTTTTTTTGCAAAGCTGTGTCTGACAAAAAAAGCAAAACTGCTGAATTTACATTTTATATTTATTAATGAATGTAACACACACACACACACACACACACACACACACACACACACACACACACTGACCGGTCCACTGATGGTGCCAGATGCCAACAGGTCTCCAGGTCTGACGTTACAGCCGTTCACTGTGTGATGTGCCAACTGCTGCTTCATGGTCCAGTACATATACTGAGAAAATACATTAAATTCATCATTCATTCATAACAACAATACATTCAGCGACCTAAAACATAAACCAATGATAGTATTTGATTTGAATGCATTGTTTTTAATTATATATTGCTGCACAATACCAGCATGGTACGAGACGGCACAGAACTGCAATTTTTCAGTGCGGATAACAACAAAAAAATTACTTGTGTAATTACAACGATGAGTAATTATATCACATGCAAAACCTTTATATTTAATTATATTTTCTCATTAACCTTCTTAATAACCTTTAGCTTTGGTGCGTTTATATAATTAATGCAAAAGTATATTTAAAAATACATGTAGATTTATTCAACATTATAATCATTTCATCCTCTATAATCTCTTTAATCTGTAATTATCCTTTTGCTCTCTAGTTTGCTGCAAGAATGACACCCGGGGATCTGATGAACAATTTTATTCACTAATTAATCTATTTCTTTTTATTTGTTTAATTTGTTATTTATTTTGGCTTGTTTGGCACTTAGAAAAGCTAATTTTAGACTTGTATTCTCGATCATCATTTACAGTGTTGCAATCACAAAGCCTGTACATGTACTGTGAAATAGATCGAACCCGGAATATGGAAAGCTTCTAGGTGATAAACCACTGGGTAAAATACAGTAGACCGGTCCAGACTGATGCCCTTGAAATAAAAGGTATATATATACATGTGTGGTATATCTATATATACCAGTGCTTCGCAATTATTTTCTATTACGACCCCCTAGGAAGAAGTAAACATTTACAAATCACCCCCGCCTGCCGCCGCGACTGTATGAATAGTACCATTTGTCTATAAAATTGTTATAAGTACACCTCTACACATTGTATCCTTATTAACATTAAATATATTGATCAACTTACAACGAAGAATAACTTTATTAACATTGTTATTAAATCTGTAACAGAAAAGACCTCAAAATCTTTGGCACTGAGCGATTTGGTAAGCCGTCTTATATGATAACAGTGCTCGATGGTTTACTGAATTAGAATTCACAAAGAGGGATGATTGTTGGCATTATTCGTCCCATTTATGCTGAAAAAACAAGCAGCTTATCAGTGTCATTAGGGTGTAATGTCTTTAAGTGACGTTTTAATTTGTTTGGCTTCATGCTGTCCGCTGCCAACATCAGCAAAATGGTCTTACTGTCCTAAAACTTTTATTGGGATCCTTTTTTTTTGGGTCCCAGAATGGAACATGATCTGGTTTTGATGAGGTTATAATTTTGCTGTTGGTCTATGTTGCGTGCTGAGGACATAAAGCATAATGGATGCATGACATGCACAGTGTCTGGTTTTCCTTTTTGCTTCTTTCATGTGATGCACACCCTCTTTCTCATGACTTTTTTGTTTTTTTCTTTTGGGTAGAACGCCAGGCTGGTGTGACCGTTTATGTCTCTCTGATGAGACAAAGAATGCATTATTGGCAACAATGCCTAGCCTAGCAAACTGAATATATTACCAAGTTTAATAATGGAGTGAAACTGTACTATTTGCACATTCTTTAATTTTCATTTATTCCACATTTCATTGTTTCTGTTTTAAATGTGCTAATAACAAACACGTTTCCCTCCCTCCCTCAACTCACTCATTCCCTCCCTCAACTCACTCATTCCCTCCCTCACCTCACTCATTCCCTCCCTCCTTCATTCCCTCCTTCCCTCACTCACTCATTCATTCATTCCCTCACTCACTCATTCCCTCCCTCACTTACTCACTCATTCCCTCCCTCCTTCATTCCCTCCCTTCTTCATTCCCTCCTTCCCTCACTCACTCATTCCCTCCCTTCTTCATTCCCTCCTTCCCTCCCTCCCTCACTCATTCCCTCCTTCACTCATTCCCTCCTTCCCTCCCTCACTCACTCATTCCCTCCCTCCTTCCCTCACTCATTCCCTCCCTCCCTCACTCACTCACTCATTCCCTCCCTCCTTCATTCCCTCCTTCCCTCACTCACTCGCTCGCCAGAAAAGAACAAGGAAAGATATTACCTCTGTTCTTGTAAAAAATGTTTACTCAAAAATCGCTGGGCCAGACAATCCACTGCAAGATCGACAGCGCCAATCAGTCTGAACTTAGAGGTTTATATTTTCAATTAACTCAACTCCATCTCAAGAGTAATCTCTTGGTAAAATCAACAGGATTGAAGGGCCTGACAAAGAGTTCCGGAAGCGGACCTGTAATCTGTCTTTTTTCCATTTATACTGCAGGAGAGCTGTGGCGAGTGTGAAGATATTAGGGAGTCTATAGCTAATCTCAAGATGCTAACAGAACACCTGAGACAAAGTTCCAGTCAAATGCAGGGGACGATCCCAATCACATTTATTCTCACAGAATGGACAATTTAGAGACACCAATCAGCCTACAAAAAACGTATTTTTTTGTCTTTGTACTACTAAAGGAACTGTGCTTATGATGGTGATCTGCCATCCATCCAACCACCAATGTAATAGGTTCTAATTGACCAAGTATAGCTTGTGGCCACAATGTTTTTGGAGGCAGTGATATTTTTAGATACAATATGTTTAAATAATCATACATTATTAAATAGTTTATTGGACAGCTAAATACATCTCTTTTGAGTTCTAAGTGCCATAAACTATTTTGTTGTTGTTTTCAATCTAAAATTGCAAATACACAGTGTCTTACCTTAAAATTAGACTTGCAGATGGTGGCTGCCTCGCGCATACCGTCTCCTAATGAAAGGTTAGTACATTTTAGTCTGGGGAAATATTGTGAATCTGGAACAAATTGTATTTATTTTGACGGGTTTATCATATGGAATAGGCTTTTCTTGCCTACCTTTAATGGACACAAAGAGGTTAATGTTGAATGTGTATGGGTCCTGGTGCTGAAGGTATGGTAGTGTCTCTGGGTCCTAAAACAAGCGTATGAACATCAGTGAGATAATGTTCAAGTCAGGATACGAGGACACAGTCACACACTTTCTTTTAAATAAAATTAACTTTAATTTATTTGTACATAGTGTAAAGAGGTAATTGGATTGTTAATTCAATATAATGTGCAGTTAGTTTATTTATTATGTTCACCGATACGTGTTTTTAACTGCTTGTTTTTCCAAAAAAGTCATTTATTGCAAAAGCCCTTATCCAGAGTGACCTACATTTAATTCTTTTAAACAACTGGGCTTTAAAAACCTTGCCTATCCCAGCGTACATAGTTTTGAAAAAAACTAATTCAGCATGAATATATATTTTATTTTATTCCTTTGTTCTTAATTTATTTTCTTTGTTTTTGTTAAAAGCATTGTGTAAAATCATGTATGTGACATTTATTTATTCATTCATCTTCTGATCAGATTATTCCCTTATTCCTATTCAACCACACACACTCATTCCTGTTAGCAATTTAAAACCAATCAGAGAACATGCAAACTTAGCACACAAAGACCTCTTGCCCGGGAATCGAACCCGGGACCTTCTTCTAGTGAGGCGACAACCCGTATGTGTCTCACTACTACAACATTGTGTACAGACGAAGCTGTGTTTGCACCAAAAAAAAAACAACTGCTGCATCAAACTACGGAGATTTCCATGCATATTATAAACATAAGCATGAGCACAAAGCTCGACCTGGTCTCCACTGTCATCTAACTTAAATCTGCAATGAGTTAAATCAAACAGCAAAAATAGCAATGGTAGAAACAGGAAAAAATCTTTGGAAAAATTTCCTATGGAATCAAGAACATGTGGGAGATCATTATTTTCAAAACTTTGTTTGTTACACATTTATTGAATGGAAATGATTCCGATTCACATATACAATTACTTCTTCAGATGCCTTCAGATGTTTGGCTGGTCAACTGTATTTTATATAAGGAGTCAAAGATAGAGGGAAAGTTGGTATAGGGGTAACAAAAAATAAGTCGAGGGAAAATGGTCACTGTAATAGGCAGAGAAACACAGATACCCAAAAAGACCTAGATGATTTATGCCTGGGAGGAATGTGTGAAAAATTAAGGAAGAATGTTTAGAAACAAAAGTTTATAAAGATATTAAGTGTCGTTACAGGTTGGGATGGATGAATATGGATGGACGGGTGGATGGATGGATGGATGATAGATGGATAAACCAGTATACGCTCAATTCTACTTACCTGCACTGTGTTAGACTCCACAAAGGGCATCAAGGCCTCCATAGGAACTACCCAGGGTGAGATGCTTGTTCCAAAATTTTTCCCCAGAAATGGCCCTAATGGCACATACTCCCATGCCTGGATATCCCTTGCTGGACGTTAGAGAGATAAATGGGTGAAAGAAAGGATAGACACCAGAGGTAAGTAATAGGAACTAAACTGCTTTAAAGGTATATAAATGTATAACTAACTGGTGTTAGTAATGGAAAGTTCCAGAGCTTCAGTTAGGTCATCAGTAGCAGGTGGTGCATGATTAATTGTATAAAAGCAGCAAAAAAAGTGCAATATGCCCTTCGGGGGAATAATAATACAAGGCTATGAAATACCTAAATTATAATAAAAATCATAATAAAGCATCCAAACATAAAGATGAACTAAGATAAACTTTTTTTAGTCTGCTAGGGAAAGAAGCCAAGTAATCAGTCCACTGTCAGTAAAAAAAAAGCAAGGTCTAGCAAGGACTAGCAGAGTGACAGAATAATAAAGGAAATTGATAGAAGTGTTTACCCAGATGGCTGTTTTTTTCCATTACTGGAAAACAATTCTAAATCAAGCCTATGTTAGTGGCAACTCAGAGGGGCTTTTAAAACTTTTCTAAAGCCATATGGGCTGCCAGGGAAAAGTGGTGGCTCAATGGTTAAGTAGACCAGACCAGGAGACCTGGGTTCTAGTCCCACCACTACCAAGGAAGAGCTGGGCTCAAGTCTGCCACTGTTGGATCCTTGAGCAAGACCCTTAACCCTTCCTGTTCCAGGGGCGCTGTACAATAGCTGACCCTGCGCCTTGACCCCCAACTTACTAAGATGTACTCACTATATATTGTACTCTGTATAAATCATGTATGTGACAAATAAATTGTAAGGTATTGTCCCATTACCATTTCAATTAGTGTTTCCACAGTCACTCTCAGCTTGCTTATCAGGAATATACGGTGAGTCGCTATAGGGTATGTGAATGTATTAAGCACATACCATGTCATCATAATAGGAAAGAGACGGAGACAATGCTCACCGCTCCAGTCGTTCATCAGCACCATACCAAATATATGATCATGTGCTTTTTCTATGGGAATCGGCTCTCCCAGCTTGTTCCCAGGACCCACAAAGAAAGCCTACAACACATACACAGTAAACAGTGGCATTTTGTTTTGTTTATCATTTTATCTTTTGCTGGTCAGTACTTAATGTATTGTTACAGTTAAATATTTTGCAATAAAACGCTGCTTTCAATATGTTGGATTAAAAAGCACTAAGGCACCATGCAATGCAATAATTGCAACATGATAATGGTGGTATTAAGAGGACTATCAGTCAGATAAGTTACTAATGACATTTCAGGTACCAAATAAACTCAGTGCCCGTGTGTGACAGAAAACAAGTTTTCCTCACCATTTCCAGCTCAATGTCCAGTTGCTTTGATGCCCCAAAGACAGGAGGCTTGGCTAAAGAATGAACAGGGAGGTAAAAATAATTATATATTAGCTTTGTTGAATAGAGGATTGTCAATTTTCAGTACAATAAACTAAATAATGTAGATCCCAGCTACGTATTATGATGTATAATAATGAAATATCTTCAGAAATCTGTATGATGTAAAGTCAGATTAAAGTTACAACACTTATTACAGTCCCTTTTATTTATTAATATCTCAGTGTATATCAGATACCAAATTAGGTAATCAAATTAGCAATTAAACACAATGCAGATTTATTGACCACTTGGAAGATATATTTACAGCATATGCATCAGGTAGGTGTGTGGTCATGTGAAGTGAGTGGTAATAATCATGTAACTGTAATCAATTCAAATCAATGAGCTGTGGAGGATTAAACCAGCAAAGACAGCTGAGGAAGGAGTGAGAAACACTGCAGCCGATTTAGCATCCCAGAAAAACAGTAAAAGTAAATGTCTGTCACATATACTTTCTGCATCTGAAAATATCAGAGTTTTCACATTAGAGAAAAAATTTAATTGGATTAGTTGATACATGCAGTGCAAATGTTTTGTTTAAATGGCAAAGCAATATTTGTGAAATAGTTCAAGTGTCCATGAACTATTAAAGTGTAATAGTTATAGTCTGTTTATATAATTACGTAATTCTATAGGCAAGATAATGTGTGTACATGTGTCTGTGTTTGTATGTATGTGTGTTGAGGCTGGGTGATTACTTGGGTCTGGCCTCATCTGGCCTTGAGGTCTTCTGATTGGTGTTCCTGAGACGACCACAGATGACGCTCTACCATGATAGCCAACTGGCAGTCTTAACCTGAGGAGCAAAAAGAGCATCACTACATTAATCCATTCAGCTATTCATCCATCCACCCATAAAACCATTCATCCCAATCTGCTATCTAAAGCCACACATTCGTCATCGATTCTGCCCATCCATCTTGCCCTATTAAACAAAAAGAATTGTGCAGTGTACCCCTGCTTTTTGCCCTATGTGCGTTGGGATAGGCTTCAGCAGACCGCAGTTACACTGAATTAAAGGAAAAAGTGGGTAAGAAACTGAATGAATTAATCAATATTTGAGAAAATTACTGCAATGTTCCAAAGGAATTGGCCATTAATGTAAACTTTTGATTGTTAAAAGAAAAAGAGGAATACAAAGAAAGATTTATAGAAGAGGGAAGACATGCAGGTAGTTGAAAGAGGCAGATGTGATCTGCTCTGGGGACCCTAATGGGAGCAGCCAAAAGGAGAAGAAGATTTGTATTAAACAATTGTCCTATATACTGTATCACTAAATGAGATCTGAAAACATAGTTAGTCCCATCGGTCACACTATCTTTAATACTTGTGGTACCTGACGGAACCTGGATACTGAAACCACAAGTATAAGAAAAACTAACAGCTGCTGACATTTTGAAGAAAACTTTACTGTTTCTTTCCTAATGAAACACTGCACTTTTAGAAAACACCATGCCAGCTTGATTAGCACCTGAGCTTGCTATAGCTCAGTCCAGACTGAAATGAGTTCAGTAACCTTTCTTCCTGCATCAGTCCAAAATTTTGCTCTGGCAACACAAAAAGGGCTCTGGGGCATGTAAATAACAAAAAGTTTAGCACTATTACATGAGTCAGGGTGACATTTTGCCACAGCAAGGAAAATAGGAGTGTGAATTATTTCATAAACATGCATGACTGCAAGGTGGAAAAAGGCTCTAAAATAAAGTAGATATTTGTAATACATATACTTTCATTTTTAGACAACAAATTCATTCATTCATTCATTCATCTTATTCCTTCGCTTATTCCCTAATTCGGGATCACAGGGTTTGCCGGAGCCTATCCCAGCGCACACAGGGTCGAGATACAGGGGTACACCCTGGACAGATTGCCAGTCCATCACAGGGCACACATAGATGAACAACCACATGCACACACATTCACTCATACTGGCAATTTAGAATCACCAGTCAACCTAATGTACATGTTTTTGGACTGTGGGAGGAAACCAGAGTACCCGGAGGAAACTCACGCAAGCGCAGGGAGAACATGCAAACTTTACACAGAAACATCCCCAGCCTGGGAATCGAACCTGGATCACTTATGTTTGTGAGGAGACCGTGCTAACCTCTATGCCACCGTGCCGCCCCACACCGAATAAGTTTAAAGTTAAATATATATAGATCGGGTCAAGTGATTTGAAAGTCTGTTAACTATTTTAATTAAAATCTAAAAAAAATTACCCAATTTCTTTTTCTATTTCAAAGAAATATAATAGTAACAATAAATAACAGTTTTACTCTAAAAGAAAGTGAGCCAGACACTCTTTCCTGGCATTCAGTTAATGTTGAGTGGAAGAAGGAAAGTGTACACGATCAGCCGGTTGGTTATTAAAGGCAATCCATAAATCATTGTCAAAATCTATTGTAGGGTCAAAGTGCACAGTGACAACAGCAAAGCAGAGGAATTTACAATCAAAGAGAAATTGGCCTGTAAGGAAAAACAGAAAATCACTGAAAGCAAAGGCTTGGAATGATGAGTCAGAACAATAAAGCCAGTATATTGCAGAATCATTTAATAAAAAATGTCAGTGTCACAAAAATTTGCTCCAATTTTGACTTTTAATAACTCATTAAATGGCAGATATACAACTCAATTTTAAAATTCATTCATCTTCTATACCAGCTTATTCCATAAAATTGGTTCACATGGGTGTGCTTGAGCCTATTCCAACTCTTTGAAATGCAAAATGCAGAAACGCTACACAGGTCGCAAGTCCATCACAAGGCCACGCACACACACTCAAACTTGCTCCTATGGGCAATTTAAAATCACCAATCATTCATTCATTCTTATGTCCTAATTTAAGGTCACAGGGGTCCGGCTGGAGCTTATCTCAGCACACATAAGGCAAGAGGCAGAGGCACACCCTGAACAGTTTGCCAGTCCATCACAGGACACAGATAGACAATCAACCACTCACACACGGGCAATTTTGACTCACCAATCAACCTAATGTAAAACTTTTCTTCTGTGGGAGGAAACCCACTCAAGCATGGGAAGAACATGAACAACACAAACACAGAAAAGCCTCTGCCTGGTAATTGAACATGGGACTTCTTACTGTGAATAAAAAAAAGTTCTAAGCCACCCTAGTGCCCTGTAATTTTTCAATGACTTTTAGGAAAGTACTAATTTCATTTGATTACTTTCCTATTTTTGTACATCTTTAAAATCTTTTTCAAATGTTTATACCAGGCAGGGTTCATCTTACTCTCAGACAGATAGTAGCCTAAAGCTTTCAGCAGCAATAAGAATTAATGTAATTCCCAGATGTGGTTTGCAGCAAATTCTAAGCAAAGGACCTAAAGAATCAAAATAGCACCGCTTTAATAAACGGCTTTAGCTGAAGGCATTTCACAAATCAACAGCTAATTAATATAAATTAACATACTCTAAGTTTTAAAAGAAAATATTCAAATTTATCTCTGTTTGTAACCTTTAACATTTTCATATTCTAATTAAGTTAAATATAAAACAATTGTAACCGATATTTCTTACTGCTTATTCCCTAATTCGGTGTCACTGGGGTCTGCTAGTGCCTATCCCAGCTCATATAGGGCGAGAGGCGCGGGTACACCCTGGACAGACTCACATTCACTCCTATGGACAATTTATAAATCACCAATTAACCTAATATGTATGTTTTTGGACTGTGGGAGGAAACTGGAGTACCCGGAGGAAACCCATGCAAGCGCGGAGAGGATATGCAAACTCTGCACAGTAAGATCCTCGGCCCAGGAATCGAACCCGGGAACTTCTTGTTGTGAGGCGACTGTGCTATCCACCACACCACTGCGTTACCTTTACTTTAATTAAATCACATTAAATTAGTGTAAAATAAATTACACTGACATGTAAGGGAGATAATCTAATGTCAGTAGAGGGGTAGAAAATGTAACATAACACAAGATAAAAGAAAAACTGGAGTGTAAAACAAAGCATGAACTGCTATGATCAGAAGCATACCACAAGCGGAGAGAAAAGCTCTGTTGCATGGTATTTATTCCAATTTGTTAAGTTTGCATAATGCCTATGACCGTGTCACAGAAATGCGTACAGAAATAGGCAAAAAGCCCTTGTCCTTTTATTTATACATATTTATACATATTTTAACAAACAAACAATAAATATATATATATATATAGGGAGAAACTCTGCAACCCGGGAACCCATGACCTTCTTGTTGTGAGGCGACCGTGCTAACCACTACGCCACCGCGCCTTATATATCTTCTTCTTCTCCTTTCGGCTGCTCCAGTTAGGGGTCGCCACAGCGGATCAATCTTCTCCACACTATCCTGTCCGCTACATCTGCCAGAATATCTTCCTTCACCACATCCATAAACCTCCTCTTTGGTCTTCCTCTTTTCCTCCTGCTCGGGACCTCCATCCTCAA
>JAOTRA010018358.1:0-22671 GCA_026260255.1 Pseudolaguvia tuberculata | reverse complement strand
GGAGGTTTATGGATGTGGTGAAGGAAGATATGCAGGTAGTTGGGGTGAAAGAGGCAGATGTAGCGGACAGGGTGGGGCGGAGGGGAGTGATCCGCTGTGGCGACCCCTAACGGGAGCAGCCGAAAGGAGAAGAATTTATATATTATTTATAACAAACAAATTTTTATTGTTGTTAGTCTGTACATCATATTATATGCCTTCTTTAAATTAATTAAGACGGTTACATGTTGCAGGACCTGGTTTTATTAAGTTCAGTGTAGCAGGCAAAAGCAAGGTCAAAAATCAGGCAAAAGTCGGTACACAGAAAGAAGTAAAATTTGCCTCAATGGCTCCACGTCCTGTCTAAATCCACAGGCCTTTCTGTGTTCTGCAGCCGGCTTATGGCTCAGTGGTTGGGGTTCTGGGTTTATCATGGGCATAGACATCCAAACTACTGCTCATGATAAGGACGTTGTTGGTTTGGTGTATGGGCGTCAAGGAGTAAGTGTACTGCTGGTAACAAAGCATGCCTTGCATAAATTAAGTGATCATGTTTTTACCATAACAGATTAATCCACTGAAACATTATTCCAGTGAGACACGCACAGGTTGTACCCGCTATGAAGCATGCACTTTATTTTGGTTGTCCTGCTGCGCCTAACACGCATGTTGCAATGCACGTTCCGTCTCCGGCTGCACAGGCGGTTAAAGTTTTGCCCACGCTTCCCAAGAGATACGACAGTGCATCAAATTTTTGCATTGGATTTATTAAACAATGTCAAGCACATTTTAAAGCATATCCAAACGACTTCCTGATTTATTTTGTTTTTCTATTTAGTCATTACTGTCAAGCTTGTTTTCGTATCCACCTCTGTCTGTCTTTCTAAGTTCCCGAATACATGTGCTTTGGTTAAGATGTTCATTTAGAAGTTTAGATACATGGTTTTATTTCAATCTGTCTGTTTCTTTTTAATCACCTGAATTGTGTCAGATTGGTGGGGGGAGCAGGATCAGGAATAAAGAGCGCACCCAAACGCAGGATTGGCGGGTTTAAATTGTCCATTTATTAGGGGGGAAAAAGGGCTACAATGAAAATAAAATTAAAAAAACAACAAGATTTAAACTAAAGAGAAATACAGAAAACCGGACGTGACAAGACTTGACTGACGAGATGATACGAGACGAGAACATGAAAATTAACACGCACACACACGAGAGCGCTCAAGCGCAGCCAAGCCCGTGCGCGCGCTGCTGAACACCGGCAGTGCGCTGGAGACGCTCATCCCAGAGGAGGACGTGACAGTATTCTCCCCTCTATGAACGCCTCCTGGCGTTCCCCTAGGGGCCCCTCCGGGAGAAAGAGGAGCAAGGCTGAGAACCAGGACATGACGAGAGAGGGGAACCTGAGCATGACGAGAAAGGGGGAACCTGAACCTGACCTGAGCATGACGAGAAAGGGGGGACCTGAACCTGACTTGAGCATGACGAAAAAGGGGGAACCTGACCTGAGCATGACGAGAAAGGGGAACCTGACCTGACCTGACCTGAGCATGACGAGAAAGGGGGGACGTGAACCTGACCTGAGCATGACAAGAAAGGGGGAACCAGACCTGACCTGAGCATGACGAGAAAGCGGGAACCCAGACCTGATGAGAAAGGGGGAACCTGACCTGACCTGAACATGACGAGAGGGGAACCTGAACATGAACATGACAAGAAGGGGGAATCTGACCTGACCTGAGCATGACAAGAAAGGGAAACCTGACCATGATGAGAAAGGGGGGAACCTGAACCTGATGAGAGGGGAACCTGACGTGAGGAGAGAACCTGAACTAACCTGAACCTGACGAGAGGGGTACCTGAACCTGACGCGAGAGGGGAACCTGAACTAACCTGAACCTGATGCAAGGGGGAACCTGAACTAACCTGAGCATGACGAGAAAGGGGGAACCTGACCTGATTTGAGCATGATGAGAAAGGTAGAACTTGACCTGACCTGAGCATGACGAGAAAGGGGGAACCTGACCTGACCTGAGCATGACGAGGAAGGGGAAACTCACCTGACCTGAGCATGACGAGAAAGGGGGAACCTGAGCTACCTGAACCAACCTGATGAGAAAGGGGGAACCTGAGCTACCTGAACTAACCTGACAAGCGAGGGGGAACCTGAGCTAACATGATGAGAAAGGGGAACCTGAGCTACCTGAACCTGAGCATGACGAGAAAGGGGGAACCTGAGCTACATTAACCTGAGCTAGACGAGAAAGGGGGAATCTGAGCAACCTGAACCTGAGCTAGCATAACGAGATAGGGGGAAATTGAGCAACCTGAACCTGAGCTAACATGACGAGAAAGGGGGAACCTGACCTGAGCTAACATGATGAGAAAGGGGGAACCTGAGCTAACTGAACCTAAGCTAGCCGAGAAAGGGGGAACCTGAGCAACCTGAACCTGAGCATGACGAGAAAGGGGGAACCTGAGCTACCTGAACCTGAGATAACATGACAAGAAAGGGTGAACCTTAGCAACCTGAACCTGAGCTTACATGACAAGAAAGGGGGAACCTAAGTTACCATAACCTGAGCTAACATGACAAGAAAGGGAGAACCTAACCTAAGCTAACATGATGAGAGAGGTGGAACCTGACCTGAGCTAACATGACGAGAAAGGGGGACCCTGACCTGAGCTAACCTGACGAGAAAGAGGGAACCTGACCTGAGCTAACATGACGAGAAAGATGGAACCTGACCTGAGCTAACCTGATGAGAAAGGAACCGAGCGAGGCCTCCCAGCCTCCATGACAAGAACAGAACGAGGCCTCCCAGCCTCCGTGACAGGAACAGAACGATGCCTCCTAGCCTCCATGACAGGAACAGAACGAGGCTTCCTAGCCTCCATGACAGGAACAGAATGAGGCCTCCTAGCCTCCGTGACAGGAACAGAACGAGGCTTCCTAGCCTCCGTGACAGGAACAGAATGAGGTTTCCTAGCCTCCGTGACAGGAACAGAACGAGGCTTCCTAGCCTCAGTGAAAGGAACAGAACGAGGCTTCCTAGCCTCCGTGACAGGAATAGAACGAGGCTTCCTAGCCTCCTCAGGAGCAGAACAAAGCCCTCAGGCCTCCTCAGGTGCAGAACGAGACCCCCAGGCCTCCTCAGGAGCAGAACAAGGCCCCTCGACCACCTCCGGACCAGGCAGACACTCCTCAAACACCTCTGGACCAGGCAGATGCTCCTCGACCATCTCCGGACCAGGCAGAAGCACCTCGACCACCTCCGGACCAGGCAGACGCTCCTCGACCACCTCTGGACCAGGCAGACGCTCCTCGACAACCTCCAGACCAGGCAGACGCTCCTCGACCACCTTCGGACCAGGCAGACGCACTTCGACCACCTCTGACCCCAACAGGCACATCTCTGGGCGGGCCAGAAAGACCAAAGCCTCCACTGAGGTGAGGAAATCGCATGTGGTGAGGAGATAAGCCAAAAGGTACCACGGCGGCCGCCATATCTCCGCGGGAATGCAATCGGGGGGGCTGCCCCCAAACGTCAAAAAAATTTTTAAAAGATTTAAACTAAAGAGAAATACCGAAAACCGGACGTGACAAGACTTGACTGACGAGACAAGACGAGACGAGAACATGAACATGAACATGGGCATAAAAAATACCATTCAGGTAAAAAAAAGGCGAAGATGATCCAACGGCCCATAGGAAAAAACTGCTGGCTTATAACACGCGCGAATCAACGCTTGACGAGACTCATCAGACGCTCATCCCAGAGGAGGACGTGACAAATTGTTTGATAGTTTTACCTAGTTTTATATATAGTTTTTGCTAGTTTCTCTGATTCTATTTATTTACTAGGTTTTTTGTTATGTCTATTAGGTCTTGTTATATATTAATTTAGTCAGGGGTTTTTCTGTATTGTTTTCTCTGTGTCTCTCAGTCTTTCTGCCTGTCTGTCTCTTCTTCTCCATGCATACCTGTCTGTCGGTTTCCATGACTGTCTGTTTGTTCGTTTCCATGAATGCCAGTCTACGTTTCCATGCCCACCTGTCTCCGTGCCTGTCAGTTTTCGTGTCTCTCTTTTTTTTAGTTGTTTGCCTTGAAATGCGCCTTGGCTGTAGGAGGTGTTGCGGAACAGCCGTAGGAAACTGATAATAGCAGAGAGAAAATGGAAGAAATCAAACCTCAGTACTGATCTTACCACACACTCCTCTCCAAGTTCTCTGCAGTGACTTCGGCCAAGACCACATACTACAAAAAGAAAACTGAAGCTTCAGCAAAAGACCCTTGCAAGCTTCACAAGCTCCTAACTCCATCCTCCCTGTCTGCAGAAGACTTTGCTGCCATCTATGATGGAAAAATCAAGCAACTCTGCAAGACTTTCACCAATTCTTATGGTACGTCATCCACACCCCATAACCAATCTGTGCCCTCACTGTCTAATTTTTCTCCCTTTGAATCAGACGAAGTTCAACGAGCCATACTGACTTGCAAATCCACCACCTCTCCGTTAGACCCACTACCCTTAACACTGCTTTAGGCCATCTATCCTGAGTTCCTGCCTTTTATCTCTACAATAGTCAACAGCTTCTTAACTTCAGGTCAAGTACCAAGGAGTTTCAAGAGGGCACTAGTTACTCTGATCCTGAAGAAGGCAGCATTGGATCTCTCCGACATCTGCAACTACAGACCAGTATTTCTTCTATCTTTTCTTTCCAAAATTCTCGAATGTACTGTTTATACTCAATTGTCCATCTTCCACACACAGAACAACCTCCAAGATCCCAACCAGTCTGGCTTCAAACCAGCCCACTCTACAGAGACTGCCCTCTTGACAGTCACTGAAAAGCTGCAAGCAGCTAGGACATCTAAACTGTCATTGGTCCTCATCTTGTTTGACACGGTTATCCACAAGATCCTGCTGTTCACGATAACAAACATTGGTATAACTGGATAAGCATGGCAGTGGTTTGCTTCCTACTTGGAAGACCGCGCATATAAGGTAGAATGGAGAGGAACCACGTATGCCCCACGCAGACTCACCACTGGTGCCCCACAAGGCTCAGTCCTTGGTGCTCGACTTTTTTCCATCTATACTCACTCACTCAGCAAAGTAATTTCCTCTCATGGGTTCTCTTACCATTGCTAAGCTGATGACCCAACTTATTGTTTCCTTTTCCATATCTGACACCTCAGCTTCTGCAAGGATCTCTGATTGTCTGGCAGACATTCCTTCATGGATGGCAACCCACCAGCTGAAACCCTTGCAAGACAGAGCTACTGTTTATGCCGGCCAACTCATCACCAGGTCAACATTTATCAATCACCTTGGACAACTAAACAATATCTCTCTCAACCACTGCTCACAACCTTGGGGTAACTATGGACAATAATTTATCATTTTCATCCCATATTACTAACGTTACACCTGCAGGTTTGTCCTTCACAACATTATGAGGATACAACCTTTCATATCCACTGAATCTGCTCAGTTGCTTGTGAAGTCTCTAGTTATCTCGAAACTTGACTACTGTAACTCGCTTCTAGCAAGTCTACCTCAGAATGCGTTCCGCTCACTGCAGATGATCCAAAATGTAGCTGCACATGTCATTTTCAACACTCCTCCACTGGCTTCCAGTAGCTGCACAAATCAAGTTCAAAACACTGATACTTGCCTACAAAGCCAAGAACAAATCTGCTCCACCCTACCTCCAAACATTAATCCAGCACTGCACAACTTGTTCCACCCCCTACGACTAAAGGCCGATCTGCTTCAAGACTCTTCTCTGTTTTGGCACCCAGATGGTGGAATGAACTTCCCATCAATGTCAGAACAGCAGAGTCACTGGCTATCTTCAAGAGACGTTTGAAGACAAACCTGTTCTCGAAATACCTTTAATGATTGCCCTTCACAGAAACACACTTTATATTAAAAACAAAAAGAAAACCTCTTGCTCTTCAACTGTTTATGGTTGTAACACTATTTATGATTGTATCTGTATCAGTTGTGAAATGTTCTAGGTTATAATTTTAAGCACTGATTGTACGTCGCTCTGGACAAGAGCATCTGCTAAATGCCTAACTGTAACTGTAAATGCCTGCCTGTGAGACTGTTTCCGGGTCTGTCTCTTTCATTGCCTGCTTCTGTCTGTATCCTTTTCAGTTTGTCTCTGGTCCTGCCCCATCAGTGCTCATTTTCGTCCCTCTTCTGTACCCATTTCGGTCCCTCCTCTGTTCCCGGTTCCGTTCCTCCTCTGTGCCCGGTTCTGTCCTTTGTCTGGTTCTGTTTCCTGTCAGTGTCTGGTTTTGTTTCCCGTCTGGTTCTGTTTACCGTCTGGTTCTGTTTCCCATCTGGGGCTGGTTCTGTTTTCCATCTGGGTCCAGTTCGGTTCCCAGACTATCTGGTTCAGTTTTCTGTTTGGTCCTGATTCCTGTCTGTGTCCATTCCTGTTCACTGTCTGTGTCTGTCTCAGTACCCCTTTCTGGTCTTGTTTCTATTTCCTTGCTCGTTGCTGGTTCCATTCAGCCCTTGCCTGTCCTAGTTTCGCCCTATGCTCTTGTCTTGGTTCTTGTCTCTGTTGTTATGACCTTACCAGTCTAGGTTGGGAGGCCGTGACAAGAATATAGACCTAACACTGTCTTAGTCCCCCTCTCTGTCTCAGTTCTCATCCCTCTCCCTGTCTTGGTTCTCATCCTTTTCCCTGTCTCAGTTCTTGCCCCGCTCACTGTCTCAGTTCTTGTCCCTCTCCCTGCCTTGGTTGTCATCCCTCTTCCTGTCTCAGTTCTCATCTCTCTCCCTCTCTCAATTCTCGTCCTTCTCCCTGTCTTGGTTCTTGTCACTCTCTTTGTCTCGGTCTGTCTCTGTCGATCTTTTTGTCATGGTCTGTCTCTGTACCTCTCTTTGTCTCGGTCTATCGCTGTCTCTGCTTCTGTCCCTATCTCTGCCTCTGTCCCTGTCTCAACCTCTGTTTTGGTCGGTCTCTCTCCTTTTTGGAGAGGTCCTAGGGCTTTGCTCCAGGTGAACTTTGCCCTTCTACGTCACTAACCACCATCGCTCTGTGATTGGGGATGCGATCAAGCATCCAGACAATGATGCATTATTTAAGGTGAGCACCATCTTGGTTATGGCGCGGATTATTGTTTGGTATGGTGTTATGTTTGTGTCTGGTTCCTTGAGTTTTCCTAAGATATATTTCCTAAGTCTTGCTCCAAGTTCCAAGTTTAGCAAGTGTATCTGATGCGCAGTAAACCTACGTTCTCATTTTGTTTTAGGTTTCTGTGTGTACTGCTGCTAATAAAGCGTGTCTCGCATATATTAAGTGGTCGTGTTTTCACCATAACAGAATTATTGTTTGTTTCCGCTAACAGTGCGGATTGTTAAGTTCATGTTCATGTCCATGTAAAGTTTAGGTCAAGTTAAATATATAGTGCAGGTTTATGTCTAGTTAGTGTTTGTATTATTCTGTTTAGTTGGTCTTTATTGAAGTTGAGGCAATAAACTTGTAGTGACTGATACCAGAATGACCGGGGTTCAACTCCCAGCTCCACCAAGTCACCAATACAAGCCTTTAAGCAAGGTCCTTAATCCCCAATTGCTCAGTTGTAAGTTGCTCTGTATAAGAGCGTCTGCCAAATGCTGTAAATGTAAATGTAAACTGCACATTGGGATCCCAAGGACTTCTTGCTGTCACAGTCAGTGGATCGCGCCTTACCCTTTTACAGTATAGTCTAGTCATTGTATTTATTTAATATAAACTTATAACACATCTGGATTAATCAAAAAATTTAAAACAAATTTTCAAAAAGCGTTGAATCTTTAATTAAAATACATCATTACAAACAGGTGCAGACCTTTAAAAAGGCAAGTAATTAAATGTAAAACATGGTCACACTGTCCGAAATCACATAAAACTAGGTAGGTACTACATTTAGGATTGTACTTCCTGACCATTAAAAAGTCTGTTCTGGTTAGTATGGTTATGAAAGGTATAAAAGAAATTCGGTTATTTGCCATGTTGATACTGACATGACATATTTTCCCTGTCATAGCAGAAGAACAGATGTGCCTTAGCAGTTAGAGCTCTTGTCTACTTAACAGAAGGGTTTGAGCTTAAATCCTGCTAATGCCAAGCTGCCGAGTAAGCTCTTGAGTAAGATCCATAACCTTCTTTAAATAAAGCTCACAGAATTAATAGCCTATGTAAAAAAGACATTACTTTGATTATTTTATGTTACATTGAAATAATGAACAGTATGTAACGAAAATGTGACTCTTTAGGACAGATCCCATTCTGTTTTAGAAATGATTTTAAGTTTTATTGTTTTTAACACCACACCCATGAAACTCAGGTCACGAATGACATCATACCTCTGCATCATAACTACTTAGTTATACTGTCTAGAAACTACACCAACTATATACTGTGTTGTATCATTAAATAGTTCTGTTATGCTACATGTGAATGTAAGAGTCGTTAAGACCACCAATGAAACCATAAGGAACATTTAAAAAACACATCAACACTGATTTGCATTGCTATGTGATGATTATAGTAACTTGTCCTAGGTCTGTGATTAACTTTTTACCTCAACTAGTACAAAGCTTTGTCTGAGCAGTCTTAGTGCTCTAGAAATGGTACATTCATCGTATTAAATTCACCTCAGTTTAATTTAGCCAGCAATTGATGTGATGACGGTAGAAGGTGCAGGTCAACTGAAAACTCATTAGTGTTAAACCGATGTCTGTCATAATTAAAGTCACTAAGAAATAGCATTAAGGTCTTTATTTACGTTTTAAAGGATGGCTTTCATATAAAAAGAGTATTTGGGTTAAGAAGATGACTCAGGCTATACATTTTTTTTAACTTTATATTGAATTTTCTTAAAATGTGTCAGAGTCTGTGGATTATGGTTTAATGTAGACTTAGAATCCAGCATTTGAATCCGCTTAGGAGCCTCTGTTGAGGGAACCTCATTTTAAGAAAGCTTTCTTAAAGCAACCTAAAACAAACTAACACAGAGAGAAACCAGCTGACAAGCAAAGAGATACATCAAAAAGGTAAGAGGACATTTAACTGTAACATGTATATGTGAATCGAGCTTTTCCTTTTTTTTGTATTTTTTGTGTGAGTTATGAAAATATCTTACAATCATGCACATGGTAAACTCTCAGTGAACCGCAGGATGATAAAGTTACAGCCAAACTTGTAATCATAAAGAAAACAGCTTTGATTTGATTGTAGCTGACCTAAACAGCTTTATTTTCTAATAATTAAAGTTTATTAAAAGTAGAAAGTATTAAAAGTTTACATATGAAGCATTTTTGTAGTAAATAAAACTATAAGTTGGATCAAGGAATAACAGTCACTTTGTACACTAAATATACTCCATTCATTCTATTGCAAAACTATATGTAATATTGGTTAGTATGTATTGTGGTTAGCACTACAGCACTGTTTATTAAACAGTTTGTAAAAGTGTAATGTGTGTACATTAGGACGAGTTTACTTAAACTGATTAAAGATACTAAATTAAATTAGTCTTATATGTTTACTTGGTCTTTATACTATTTGTCTATTTAGATCAAATGGTTAATGACTTTGAATGTTTCTTGATTTGGGGTTAAAGCTCCAGCAGTGCCAGTAGAAACTATACTATACTATACTATACTATACTATACTATACTATACTATACTGTACTATACTATACTATACTATACTATACTATACTATACTATACTATACTATACTATACTATACTATACTACACTACACTACACTAACTAATAGTGGCTCGGCAAAACCTGTCGGAGAAGTACTTTTTTTCCTGATGGGATATGGTAGGCAAGTTTAGTTTAGGCATCTGATTTCTGCATCTCACAACACCTCATATTCTGTTTGTGTGTCCATAAAGAAAACAAAATCATGTCTTACAAAGCACCAATGGAGGAAGTGGCTGTGACTCACACAGGTAAATAAGTAATATATGCAATTAATTATAGTGGAATCATACAAATCCCTTATCCAGAGTGACCTTATTTATACAAGTTAGCAATTGAGGGTTAAGAGCCTTGCAATGGAACTTGGTGGTGCTGGGAATCAAACCACAGAAATTAGTGCTGTTAGCTTTTTCTGCTGTGAATAAAATATTCTATGGTGTCCATATTAAGTCAAAGCAAAAACAAGCATTGAATTAAAGCTTTATTCTGATATTTATGCATACAATAATTTGCAGCACATTCTAAGCGTCTCTCTTTTTAAAGACAAAGCAAGTAATCATATGCAATTAATTATAGTGGTATCATACATACAAGATACTTGTTGCTAGTTGTAAGATTGAGCTCAGTAAGTGAACTTTCTTAAATTATCTTAACCTGAAACACAATAAAGCAAAGACAAGGCTAACTAAAACACACAAATATAAATTCTAGAGCTAATTGTAAAACAATTAATTAAATGAGACACACTCAAACAAATTACAATGACTAATTTCTCAACTTCCACCAGGACCAAAGGGAGTGATTAATGACTGGCGGAAGTTTAAACTGGAGAGTATGGATCAGGAGACCTTACCTACACACAAGAGAGAGCTTCTGAAACAGATTTCATCAATGCATAGACTCAAGGAGGAGTCCCTGGGGAATTCAAGCCATAAGGTGGATCTTTCTTTTTCTGGCATGTGTGAAACATACATATATATTATATTTTAAGGCCAGGTGTTCACAAACTTTACCTATTTTGTAATTTTTTATAGAACGTTTTAATAATACTAATCTTGCCATCTTCAGATGAGCATCCAGGAGTGTGAGCTGCTTAAGGAGGATAATGAGCAGTGTCTACGCAAGTATCGCAAGCAATGCATGCAGGAGATGCATGAGCGACTCAGCTTTGGGCCCAGGTTTCATGGTGTGGACGAACTGGACAGCAGTGAAGCATTTCTTGAAGTGATTGAGAAGGAGCACCCGCTCACTGTAGTAGTAGTGCACATCTACAAACCTGGTGAGAAAGGCTGTGAACTGCTGAACAATTGCCTTGACCTTCTAGCTGCCGAGTATCCCTATGTCAAGTTCTGCCGCATCAACACGGCTGTCAGTGGCGTAGGCCAACACTTTTCTGTCAATGTTCTGCCAGCTGTACTGGTGTACAAAGCTGGAGAAATGGTGGGAAACTTCTTAGCTATCACACAGCATCTCACTGACAAGTTCTTTGCCACAGATGTAGAAGCCTTCCTTGCTGAATATGGACTGCTGCCAAAAAAAGAATTTTTCCCATGTAGTGATGAGACAGATGTAGAGTATTAAATGGAAGAAATCAAGCATGAATTTTTCTTCAGCTTCATATTTAAAGTCAGTAAGTGAAAATCTTAAAGATGTCCAAAATTGTTGAAAATACTAAAGAGGTATATAGCTAAACTAAAGGAAGTAGAGGTGTTATAATAGTATTAAATAATGCACCTTCAGGTGTGTTAACTTTATAGAGGAAAATATTTTTATGAATTAAAAGTGGGTCATATAAATGGAATCTCCTCAGAAACCCATCAGTGTTGCATTAGAGTATGAGATCATATCCCAAATGCAAACACACGATTTATTTAAAGTAGTACACACGCTAGTTAAACAAAAGAGCACACTGGTGAGTAAACTGAAAGTAAAAACTGTAGATAAACTCGGACAGACATCAGGATTCCTTAGAAGACTTAGAACAAAGAACCAGTCTATTAAATAAGCTCCAAACATGTGCATCCAACAGCAACAGACATCTACCTATAAACAAACATACAAACAATAATTCACGTCATAGTTAATATTGCATCTCTTTCAGAGGGCGATGGTGGCACCTGACATTGAAGGGGTAGGGCAAGTACCATAACAATCCGCTGATATTATTATAGCAGAGACTTATCAGCACAATAAACTTCATGTATGATTATTTTGTTATTTTAATAAAATCTCATAAAGTCTGTGAATCTGTGTAAGGAAGCTGTCTGTGCCACGCCGGTATGCGTGTCGCGAGTTATTGTGATTTCTGCATGAACTTCCGCCTCTCTGTGAACAACTGCGTTTTGGACGTGTGAGTTTTGTTGAGTTTAGTGCTGTTATTTCCGTTTATATCATTAAAGCTTCTGTTGGATTTATGACATCACTGCTCATATTAAGTTTTGTTTGTACCATTTGCGTTTTCCCATGTTTACTTTTGGTTTGTGTTTATGTTTGGCTCGGTGTCATTAAAAGAGTAACTGCAATATGGATCCGACTATGAGAACTCCCTTACAGACGGCCCTTACTGAGTCGCTCGGGCCCCTTTGGCCCTTACTGAGTCCCCTTGGGCCCCATCGGCCCTTACTGAGTCTCATTGGGCCCCTTTGGCCCTTACTGAGTCCATTCGGACCCCTTCAGCCCTTACTGAGTCCCCTCGGGCCAATTTGGCTCTTACTGAGCCCTCTCGGGCCTCTTCAGTCTTTTCTGTGCTCTCCAGGGCCCTTCGGCCTTTACTGTGCTCTCTCGAGCCCCTTTGGCCTTTTCTGAGCTCTCTCGGGCCCCTTCGGCCTTTTCTGAGCTCTCTCGGGCCCCTTCAGCCTTTACTTAGCTCACTCGGGCCACTCTGGCCTTCTTAGAGGTTCCTCAGACCCCTTCGGCCCTCTTAGAATTTCCTGAGGCTCCTACAGCCCTTTCAGAGGCCCTTTTGGCCTGCTCTAAGTTTCCTCTGGCCCCTTCGGGTCCCTCTGAGTTTCCTCGGGCCCTTCGGGTCCCTCTGAGTTTCCTCGGACCCTTTCGGTCTTCGCTGATTTTCCCGAGGCCCCTTCGGCCTTCGCTGATTTTCCCGAGGCCCCTTCGGTCTTCGCTGATTTTCCAGAGGCTCCTTCGGCCTTCGCTGATTTTCCCAAGGCCCCTGCGGCCTTTGCTGAGTCTCCTCGGGTCCCTTTGGGCCCCTCTGAGTTTCCTCGGGTCCCTTCGGGCCCCTCTGAGTTTCCTCCTTGGCCTTCTGGGGTTCCCCCGTGGCCTTCTGGGGTTCCTCTGTGGCCTTCTGGGTTCCTCCGTGGCCTTGTGGGGTCCCTCCGTGACCTCCGGGGATTCTTTGTGTGTCTGCCTATCTCCCCTGTTTTTGTTTTTGTTTTGTGTTTTGGTTGGTGTCTTCGGGCAGTGGAGGGGTCTTTTCTTTTCATGTTTTCTTTGTTTTGGATGCCAGGAGGCGTCCTTTAAAGGGGGGCTACTGTAAGGAAGCTGTCTGTGCCACGCCCCCTTTCCGTAGTGTTGTCGTCCTCGAAACAAAATGGCTCCAGGGCGATGACGCATTATTTAAAGGGACACACCGGTATGCGTGTCGCGAGTTATTGTGATTTCTGCATGAACTTCCGCCTCTCTGTGAACAACTGCGTTTTGGACTTCTGTGTGAGTTTTGTTGAGTTTAGTGCTGTTATTTCCGTTTATGTCATTAAAGCTTCTGTTGGATTTATGACATCGCTGCTGTTTTCCCGTGTTTACTTTTGGTTTGTGTTTATGTTTGGCTCGGTGTCATTAAAAGAGTAACTGCAATATGGATCCGACTATGAGAACTCCCTTACAATCTGCATTACATTAATAGTCTGGTAAATGACTCTGATCTTCGTAAAATAACACATAAATGTTGTAAACAAATTCCCTAAATTAAGTTTGACTAAATAAGAAGTTGGTATCTAAATATTGTACAATTATGAATGTAAAAACTGATTTAAAGATATTTAATTGCTTGCAGGGTTTTTTTTGGACCCTTATTTAATTGGTAATTAGTGTATGTGAGTGAAGAGGATGTAGAGAATAGGGTTAGGAGGATACAGATGATTCAATGTGATGCCCCCTGAAGGGAACAGCCGGAAAAAGAAGAAGATAATATAATTATCAAATTATTTAAATGAATGTTTATGTCAATTCGGTATTAGAGTGTGTGAACTAAATTAAACTTTCTGTTGTAAATTGTGTAATGTCAACATATTCAAAACAAAGTGATTCCACAGGACCACCAAGACTAAGAATAATAATGATATAAACACAGTGTTTACACATTTAAACATTTAGGTCTATGTAATGTTGTAATGCACATGTAGACCTTCAGTTTTGCCCAGAAGCCGCTTTTATAATCAGGGTATATTTACTTCAAGTGAAGTGAACTTTTCTTCACCACTGGTTCATAAACCAGAAACAAACATTGTTAACATGCAACTTCACCCACACTTCTGGGAAACCTCAGCTAAACATATTCCTTTTCAGCATCAAGCCTTTGAACATGAAATAATTATTCAATAATTTAATTATGCCTAATAGTTACCTTAACAGTCTCAATTTGTCTGTTTTCTCTCTGGGCTGCGCAGGCCTGCACACACCCTCTAAATACCTGGAGGTCTTTCAGGACTTTTTTAAGCATAGTAAGCCCAGTGGCTGCGCCACACCTTAACTGAGTCTTGCAGCGTTTCACGCAACAATGCCTCCTGCGTGAGAACTTCTTGCCTAAACATCCCTGTGCATGTCTGGACAGCATTTTTCAGGCATGACATCACAAATTTATGCATGCCCTAAAAATCACCACATAATACTCAAAATAAAACTCTAATGGCACCAAAAGTTTGCATGTTCTCCCCGTGCATGCATGGGTTTCCTCCGGGGACTCCGGTTTCCTCTCACAGTCGAAACACATGTACATTGATTGGGGATTCTAAATTGTCCATAAGAATGAATTTGTGTGTGTGTGTTTGTCTATGTGTGGCCCCTGTCCAAGGTGTACACCCGGCCTCTCGCCCTATGTGCACTGGGATAGACTCCAGCAGACCCCACTGACCCCGAATTAGAGAATAAGCGGGTAAGAAGATGAATGAATGAATTCTAAGGGTGCATTGCCTACGGTGAAAGGCAAAGAACTGTAGGGTTGTCAAAGTACTAAAGAAACGTTAACAGCACGATGTTATCTGCCACTTATACCAATGACGGAAATAAGCGCAGTTTTAATAGTTAAATATGTGGGAGAGCGTTGCTATTGAGTGATTATCAAGGTTAAGACAAGAATTGGCAATAGTTATTTATATAAATGGTTGGGCTGGCCCTAATCATACGGTCTCTAATATTTCCTGGAAATTTGGTATAAAAACACAATAATGTAAATATTAACTAACTTAATGAAGTCTGACAGAAAATTCACCTAAACTCTATGTCACCTCTTTGGCTATATTTTTAGTGTCCTGTCATTATAGATAAAAGCACAGGCTCCATTAACTCATTGAGAAGCGTTCCATTCAGATACCCTATTATTCAGAAAACACAGATCAAACATTCAGAATAACCAAAGGTTACAAAATTATTTGCATTTGAATAAATAAAATTAGTATTTGGTTCCTTCAAAAAAACAAAACTTTATGTTTAGAGTTTGTTCCTCTCCTTTTTTGAGTCATTTGAGACATTTGGTAGCTTCACCTCTGAATTTTTTATTTATTTTTTTGTCCTTCGGCTGCTCCCGTTAGGGGTTGCCACAGCGGATCTGCGATCTGTACATTTGACATCTCTGAATAACAAAGAATAATGTTTCCACCTCTATGTGTTTCCACTGTCATGTCTGATGATGCAGACATTGTTATTGGTGTTATAGGCAGCATTCCTTCTCCCTCAAACAGTTGAAACTCCCTCAAAGCAAGTTGAGTTGATGCCAAAGAGCTTGATTTTGGTCTCAACTGACCACAACATTTTCACCGAGTTCTCCCCTGAATCATTCGCTGTTCATTAACAAACTTCAGACAGGTCTTTACATGTGCATGATTTCTGTGCCCCTCTTCCCAATTTCATCTCTCCATGTCCTATAACTTACTAAGATGGAGATATGTGTGTCACGATGGGTAAAGGGGTTAGACCAAAACAGAGAACCCAAACGCCGAGTGACGTGAAAGAGGAGGAATCAGGAAGGGAAAAGAATTACTATCAAAACCAAAAACAGGTGCGGAAAAGCCAATAACGGGTGGAAACAGAGAATAGATCGCGAGAAGCGAAAATGTGTAGGAAACGGAGGAACCGCGAAACACAGAATAGGTGGAAAAAGAAAAAAAAAGAAAAACGAGCAGAGAGAAATGAGGGGGCGGGAATATACCTGGGCAGCTTGTGAGTTCCATTTGAACGGAAACTTGGTCGAGGTAAGGTAAGGGAGCAGCAACAGAGCTTAAGTTCATGATGAACCTCCTATAAAAGTTAGCCAAGCCCAGGAACCTCTGAAGAACTTGCCTAGATGACGGGAAGGGCCAATCCTTGACGGCAGTGACCTTAGCTGGTTCTATCTCTAAAATTGAGGGGGCAACCCTGAACCCTAGGAAAGTGACGGTGGTCTAGTGGAACTCACATTTCTACGCCTTTACATATAATTTGTTTTCCAGAAGATGTTGTAGCACCTGACGGACATGACTGACATGTTCATCCAGGGATCCGGAGAAGACTAGGATATCGTCCAGGTACACGAAAACAAAGTGATTCAGAAACTCCCTCAGGACATCATTAATGAACATCTGAAAAACAGCTGGGGCATTGGTGAGGCCGAAGGGAACAACCAAGTACTTATAGTGGCCAGAGGGAGTGTTGAAGGCAGTTTTCCATTCATCTCCCTCTCGAATACGTACAAGGTGATATGCTTTACAAAGATCTAGTTTGTTGAAAATAGTAGCGCCCTGGAGAAGTTCAAAAGTAGAAGTCATGAGGGGCAGGGGGTATCGGTTCTTTACAGTGATATCATTGAGGCCCCGGTAATTGATGCAAGGCCACAGAGACTGATCCTTCTTCTTAACAAAAAAGAACCCAGCCCTAGCCGGGGAGGACAAAGGACGGATTATGCCGTCAGCCAGAGATTCGGCAATATAGGTCTCCATACCTCCAAAGGGGTTAGACCGAAACAGAGAACCCAAATGCCCAAACGGGTGCGGAAAAGCCAATAACGGGTGGAAACAGAAAATAAATTGCGAGAAGCGAAAACGAGTAGGAAACTGAGGAACCGCGAAACACAGAATGGGTGGGGAAAAAACGAGCGGAGAGAAATGAGGGGGAGGGAATATAATAAATTGTTAATGTAAATAACAGGACCGATCAGAACAGAATAGGCAGAAATTAAATTTGAAGAAAAATGAATACTTAACGGAGAAATCGCAGAGGGAGGAAAAAAAACAACAAAAAATACAATCAGGAAGGAAGGGAGCACGAAGGGAAACTAAAAAATTCGAGAGCCAAAAAAAACCTCCAGAGGCAAAACTAAGACAGGCAAAAAGCAAAAAAAATCAGAAGCAGGCAAAAATAAAAGAAAATCCAAAAAGACAAAATATCAGAACAGAAAGTTACAAGACGCAAAATTTCAGGAACAGACTATAAAGGAAAAATATTAAGATTCAGGAAACAGCTGGACTGAGCTGGACACCGCAAGACTTTGGTGAGTAGCGCGATAATCGAGCGAAGGAGTAGGGGACCAACACCACTATTTAAAGAACCAGAATCCTAGCAGAAATGTCAATCAGGTGTGCAAAGAGCGAAGGCGGGAGCGAAAGAGAAACTCCGGTCCGGAGGTGGAGGGAACTGCAGCGGTAGCCAAGCAGGGCATGACAATGTGAAGAAAAACATTTCACTATATGTTGTACTTTGTATAAACATGTATGTGACAAGAATTGAATATTTTCCCCTATAAATAAAAGGACAGATGCCCAAAAAACTTCATCTTAGAAGCCTTCATCTTAGAGCCTTTATGAGTGTGCCTATAAGCAAGTCAATTTAAACGAGTACACTAAAATGAGATATAACACCATAACTAAAAGAGACAGTCAGAAGGCGGCACAAATGTGAGAGATCCCTGATATGTAAAGCAACCAGATCCACACCCAAAACAGTATCCAAATGTACCAGTTCACCATAATATTCAACATCTATCCCCCGATCTGCTCCTTTGTCTAGGGAAAATCTAACACTCAAAAGCCTGATTAAATAGATGAGTTTTAAGCTTAGGCTTAAATATTAAAACTGTTCTGTTTCTGGTCGTGACAGAACATTCCTGATGTTGGTGATATTTTTAAGGTGAAAGAGTGCTATCCTAGTAATATTATCTAAATGGGCTTTAAATGAATGTTTAAAATCTATGATCACAAGCAAAACATATCTCTGACTACCTGTGGTTCCAGTATCAGAATCTTTTTTCGTATCTGGCCTAACTGATACATACAACTGAGGTAGTATATACCTCATATAGTATATACAACATAGTAGTTTATACAAACATGCTTAAGAATTATGTCACCAAGGGGAAGCATATACAGCAAAAAGTGCAAAAGACCTGGGGGGAAACTATAATTGACACACTAACACATAGAATAGTCCCCATTTAAATCTACGAACTGATAGCAGTCTGACAAATCAGACATGATCCAGACAAGGGCCGTCCCCATGAACCCCATCAAGTTGCAAAAGACACTGCACAGCGAGAGGTATTCTCCACTTTAGTTCTTAGAAGTGGCAGTGTCTCCTTGACAATTTATGCACCTAAAAAAAGTTCTAAGTTCCATGCACAAAGACATAATGATCGGTGACGGCAGAAAGAGGAAACCCAACATGATATTAGACTATAACCACATGAAGGCATGTCAATGTGCGTATAATTTTACATGTGTACTATATAGATCTATAGAAAAAAAGCACATATACTCATGACTCTCTCTCTCTCTGTCTCTGCTTTTACAGTGTGGTGTAGATGTGTTGGACCAAATAGCATAAATGTATGTACGTAAGAGCAGCAACACAAAGGTGGCCAGTAGCGTTTTTCTTTTTTACAATATGCTGTACCTGGCAGCAGTGAAGGAGGGTGGACAGGCTAAAGATTGTTTTTGAGTCTTCTAGCTAAGGAACTTTGTTGCCGATTCATGCGGCACAAGGAAATATTGGCACAGAGGCCGACTGCTGAAGCTGCTGCAGCTGCTGTGCCAGGGACTGTACAAACTATACAGACTGGACTGCCAGGTACAAGAGAGCTGCAATAGGAATCGTAGCAGGTTTAACTGTGCAACATGTGAGAACTTCTTGGAGTGGGTTTAAGTAGAGGGAGAGATGAGCGTGAAATGAGGGGCAGGTGAGCGTGCCTACAATTCGGGGGAAAGTGATCATGACTGGATGAACTGGATGAAAGCGGAGATCTGAGATAAACACTGACAATGACACAGACAGATGACACAGAGCATGAAACAGCAGACACAATGAGACAGGACCCGGATCTTCGGAAATCTAGAACACACAAAAGACAGGCGATAAACAGATAAACAATTGCTAACCCATAACATCAGAGATGCAGGCTTCTAAACTGACTACTAATAACAACTTGGGTTGTCCTTGTCCTCTATAGTCTAGATGACATGGCGTCCCAGTTTCCCAAAAAGAACTTTAAATTTTGATTCGTCTGACCACAGAACAGTTTTACACTTTGCAACAGTCCATTTTAAATTAGCCTTGGCCCAGAAAAAACACCTGTGCTTCTGGATCATGTTTACATATGGCTTCTTTTTTGACCTATAGCGTTTTAGCTGGCAATGGCGAATAGCACATTCACAATGTTTTCATGGTAGCCCTATGTTGTGATTTTCATTACAGTAGCATTCCTGTATGCGATGCAGTGCTGTCTAAGTGCCCAAAGTTCATAGGCATCCAGTATGGTCTTCCGGCCTTGACCCTTACGCACAGAGATTGTTCCACATTCTCTGAATCTGTGGATGATCTTATGTTCTGTAGAGGACGATAACTTCAAACACTTTGCAATTTTTAAAGTTTTTTGAAAAACTCTTTTCTGATAGAAAAAGAGTTTTTCACCACCGCATTGAGGGAATTGGTGATCCTCTGACTATCTTGACACAAGACACTGCCACTCTGAGAGGCTCTTTTATACCCAATTATGTTGCCAATTGACCTAATAAGTTGCAATTGGTCCTCCAGCTGATTCTTATATGTACATTTAACTTTTCGGGCACCTTATTGCTACCTGTCCCAATTTTTTTTGTGAAATCCAAAATATTTTTCATGACATTTTAAATTGTCTCACTTTCAACATTTGATATTATTTAAACATTGATCTCTATTTTATTCTGAATGAAAACATTGAAATTTGAAACTTCCACTTTGTTTGTCAAATCACTTTCCACAATTTGTACTGTGTCTCAACTTTTTTGGAATCAGGTCTGTACATATCAGCTCGATCAGTAATGGAACATCAGCCAAATAAAATCAAATTACATGTAAAGGACATTAGAGACTGGATGCTAAGCAACTTTCTGCTGCTTAATTCAGAAAATACAGAAGTTCTGGGACCACAGATAGTCAAAGAAAAATTTTCTGATCACACTTTATCTTAGACTGTCTGTCTGTAGCATCAAGGGCAAGTTAAAGACTTGGGTGTGGATAATCTTTCATTTAATGCCCATACAGATCATATTACTAGGATAGTATTCTTTCATTTTAGAAATATTGCCAAAATTAAGAATGTTCCTTTACCAAAAGAGTTAGTTCATCACATTCGGCTGGACTATTGTAGCTCTTTGCTGTCTGTATATATATTATAAAACACAAAAAATCTATGTAGAGCTACGTGTCTCTTCAGCCAGCTGTGCAGCCAGACGCTCTTGTCCAGAGCGACGTACAAACACTTCTTATAGTTACATCCTAGAACATTTCACTACGGATACAATCACAAAAACCACTTTTGAAGAGGAAGAGGGGCTTTTTGTGTTTTTTTTTTTTTGTGATTATGTGTCAGGGGCAAGATGTTTAGTGAAGAGGTTTGTCTTCAGACGTCTCTTGAAGACAGCTAGTAAAGAGAAAAGTCTTGAGGCAGACAAGAGTGCTGGTTGAGGGAGCAAGGTGCTATGTGCGGAGTGATTAGTGTTTGGAGGTAGGGTGGTGCAAACTTTGTAGGCGAGTATCAGTGTTTTGAACCTGATTTGTGCAGCTACTTGAAGCCAGTGGAGGGTGTGCAGCAGTGGTGGGGTGTGAGAGAACTTGGGTGGGTTGAAAACGACACATGCAGCTGCATTCTGGATCATCTGCAGCAGGTGGATCGCATTCAGAGGTAGACCTGCTAGAAGTGAGTTAGAGTAGTCAAGTTTCGAGACAACTAGAGCAGCTGAGCGGCCTGAGTGGATATGAAAGGTCGTATCTTCCTGATGTTGTGGAGGACAAACCTGCAGGATAGTGTATAACATTAACAATATTTGATGAAAATGTTTGATCTTGACTTGGAAATGAGTCGGCTGGGATAAAGAGTAGTTCGGTTTTGCAAGGTTTGAGTTTCAGTTGGTGGGTTGCCATCCATGAAGATGTCTGCCAGGCAAGCAGAGATCCTTACAGAAGCTGAGATGTCAGTTGGTGGAAATGAAAGAACACGTTGAGTGTCATCAGCATAGCAATGATAAGTAAACTCTTGTGAGGAAATCACTGCTAAAAAAAAATTATTTGTGGCCCTGCAATGGACTCGTGACCTGTCCAGGGTGTACCCCTGACTCTCACCCTATGTGCTCTGGGATAGGCTCCAACAGACCCTTGTGACCCAACATTAGGGATTAAACGGGATTTTAAAAAATGGCACTGATGTGGAAACACTGCAATCTAGTGGTAGGCTTCATGGGTAACATGATCGGAATGCATTATGATAAATGTAGTTTATAGTTAACTTCTGACAATATTATAAGATTATCAGACTCTCACAGTTCACGTAAAATGAAAGATATGATATGATATGATATGATATGATATGATATGATATGATATGATATGATCAGTTTTTAATGTTTTTCTGTAAGATAGGATATTTTCTCACTATCTAATACGAAATACCTCTATTTTAGTTTTTCTTTAGTTTTTCTTTAAGGCGAGTGTGTGACCATTATACCCCACCACCAAACTGTTTTATTTTAATTTTTATTAAGTGTAAAAGAACAACTGTATTTAAAATGGTAGAAAAGACAAAGTTGATCTTTTCTATTAAATTATTGAGGTTTTCCGAATTATTGGATATGCTGGGGCATTAGTTATAAAATTAGTTATAAAACAGTCTTTAGTGGTGGAGGTGAAAGTTCTAGCGACTATCAAACGAGGATGCTTTATAAATCAATTTGTCATGTTAGATTTTCATTGACATCTAAGTAATCGAATCGGTATGGAATAAAATCACTGTCAAAAATAATCGGCTGTTAAAAAGCATCGTCATGCGGGTTCTGGAAAAGTGACGCAATGATGAGTGAGGCATTCCTGCAGATGTCGCTAACACGCCGAAAATGAACATGAAGCGTAAAAAATAAAGAAGAGACGTCAAAGAACAAAGTTGGAGAGAATATTGTAGTCAAATAGAAAGAGCAACACCAATAGGAAAAGTTTGGGGAATTAAGAAAGAACGGCATTATCAAGTATTAAAGGTGGGGGAGGAATTAGCAATTACGGAGGAGGAAAAAACAATAATGATTGCAAGAGAACTTATTAAAGTGAATAGCTCAAATAATTTAATGGAGGAGGGGATGAGAGGTAGAGAAAGAACAAATAAAAAATATGAAGGAATAATGTCCCACCTCTGCACATGTCCAAACCATATCAACCTAGCTTACCTCACCTTGTCTCCAAAACATCCTACATGCGCCGTCCCTCTAATAAACCCATTCCTAATCCTGTCCATCCTTGTCA
>JAOTRA010018264.1:0-22671 GCA_026260255.1 Pseudolaguvia tuberculata | reverse complement strand
GTGCATGTAGGATGTTTTGGAGACACGGTGAGAGAGGCTAGGTTGAGATGGTTTGGACATGTGCAGAGGAGGGACATATATTGGTAGGAGAATGCTGAGGATGGAGGTGCCGGGCAGGAGGAAAAGAGGAAGACCAAAGATTATGGATGTGGTGAGGGAAGATATGCAGGTAGTTGGGGTGAGGCAGATGTAGAGGACAGGGTAGTGTGGAGAAAAGCGATCCGCTGTGGCGACCCGTAACGGGAGCAGCCGAAAGGAAAAGAAGAAGTGTTAGTGCTAATTATACAGATACTGACTGTTGCGACTTCAAAAATTCACCTAAAGTTGCTTGAGAATAGGTTATTGGGTCCCAACACTTAGGGTTTGACTTTTGATATGAAACTATGTATGAAAAAAAGAACTGACATAGATGAAATGATTTTTGTATCTCCATTGATACAAGAAGCTTTCAGGATATTTAAAACTCTATTAGCAACAAAAACTCCTTTCTCCACATCAACGTGGCTACATTCTGGGGATGGTAACAGGTTTCAACGGAGACACTTGTGCCATTCCCATAATAAATGCATTTCTGAATGCTTGTTCTTCAGCAACAGGTAAAATACACTGTTTCTTAACCATCTTGACTGGCATCACCAAAATTATGTAACTGAGCTATATCAATATCTCCAAAGTTTATCAGTTTTATACATCTGTTCACCTTAAATTTTTCCAGCAAATGTAACTGCTGCAGCCATAATTATGACTGGTTTCTTCCTGAAACGAGACACAAATCCTATTAAAGAGCTAGTAAAATCAGGGCCAGAAAGTAGCTGAGCATTTTAAGATGTTCTTTGATAGCTTGCTCCAGTCAAATATGACACTGAGCTTAAGTGGGATGATACACCTGACCTTAATATCCTTTAACAGTAATTCATTCATTCATTCATTCATGTTCTTGCCCGCTTATTCCCTAATTTGGGATCACGGGGTCTGCTGGCGCCTAGCCCAGTGCACATCGGGCGTGAGGCGGGGGTACACCCGCTGACCGTTTTTTTTCTTGTGAGGCGACCGTGCTATTCACTGCGCTACCGTGCTGCCCCCTTTAACAGTAATACGTTAATACATCAAGTTTCACTGAATTTTTCATCATTTCTGATCTTCTCTGAACATTCTAACTTGTTTATTCATGATGCTTTCAGGAAAGTCATTTTGAAACTGTTGCTGCCAAAGTTCATCCAAATTCACAGTTGAAACTGTGAACAGGACAGTTATATGTAACAGATTCAAGTCATCCATCTGCATCACGGATCCGGCTCACTTCTGTGTTCGCGTCATTACATATTGTTTCTTTCCCTTCTCTTTTGCATTTTTACTCTTTTTGAATCAGTGTTCAGTAAATATTTGCCTTCTGCATTTTGTTTATATTTTAGTGCAGCATAAACATCAAGTACTGCAATTCAGCACAGCAGCATCATGAATTTCATTACAACAGCATTAAAGCAATGCACATACAGTGCTAAGCATAAATGAGTACACCCCACTACATCTGTCAGAAAACATATATAGTTTCCTTTCAGAATCAACATTTTCTATGCGATGCTATATTACAAAATATTCCCACAGATGTGGGCCAAACAAAAAAAGATTTGTTAATTTGCACAAAAAGGGGATTTTCCTAACAAATTCATTCAAGCCCATGTTGCAATAATGAGCATACCACAAATATAGTCTTAGGAGAAAAGCTACACTTAATACAACTACAAAATTCAAATTAACAGGCATTCCAGAGGTGAGTCTAATTAGACTCACGAAATCATTTCTTTGGCAGAGCAACAGTCTTACAGAGACGTCCAAACCGTCCACGGAACATCTCGACAGGAGCGTCTTCTCAATTCAATTCAATTCAATTCAATTCAATTCAAAGTGTTTATTGTGTATTAATGAGCAGGGTTGAAGAAAATCGTCATGCAAGTTACAGTTTGTCATTACAATTACAGTAAGTTCACTGCAGTTAGCTGTGACATCACTGTTTTTGGAACTAATGGGAAGTTGTAGCCTAGGGGTTAAGGTGTTGATATGATACCAGAAAGACCGGGGTCCAATTCCCACCTCCACCAAGCAACCACTGTAGGCCCCAGAGCAAGGCCCTTAACCCTCAATTGTATAAAAGAGATCAAATGTAAGTTGCTCTGCATAAGAGTATCAAAATGCTGTAGATGTAATGGTTTTAAAACTGTATGGTGTCGTAAAGGTGAGGATTTCAACGAAAAATGCATGGTGCCTACAGTGACAGTGAGCCTGCAGCTTCCTTATGTGGGACTGCATGAGTGCTGCTGGTGTTGGGGAGCTGCATTTTGTTGATGGTATCATGAATTCAACAATGTACTGCTCTAAACAGAAGAAGATTAGAGTGCATCACTCCATCACTAAATAGGTAGGTAAAGGAGGTAAAAAGGAGTATAATTAGGAATAAAATAAAGGAGGTCAAATTCATTCAAATGAAATAGCAAAAATACTGTATAGTAATAGTCTTGCTTGGGCTTGGCTAGGAAGACAAGTTAAGCTATTAACCGAAACACGGCATTTCTGTGCTGCTTCTGCATTTCTGACACCCTCACCTATCGAAACTGAATTATTATTGACCAGATAAATCGAGGGGTTAAATCATCGCATTTCGTCACCTCACCATTAAGGAACATGGCTGATTGTCTGTACTGTGTAAGAAGCTACACAGTATTTAAAATTCAAAAGTTCGATTTCTTCACTTTACCTTGTCTTCCGCGTCAGTTTCTTCATCATTTGGAAGCGACAGCAGTTCAGAAAGCGCCTTTAATGTTTGTAGAGACGATAGCTCAGACATATTAATTTTATTTCCTTTATGTTGTCGAATCTTACGGGACGAGAAAGTTTATTAGTACTGTAGAATTGTTTACAGTTTCCATGGAAATTGCTTTCGGGTGTGTGGGTGTAGAGATCGGGGTGGGTAACACTTCCAAAGCGGCTGGTTCTTTTTCCTGTTTTAGCCGAAGGACAAAGAAGAAGAAGAAGAACGGTTTAAGTCATTTTTGTACTTGGCTTGTTTTTTTTTTTCCTCATTTAAATAATAATAGATGCTTCAATCTAAATGAAAGATGATTTAATCTATGATTTCATAAATAAATAGTATGAAATAAGGATAACCGTGAGACGGCAGACTTGGATCCTGTTACTGACTGAAATGTCACTAAAATAGTGCACTGTAAGCGAGAAAGCAAGAAATAAGTATAAATTATTGTGTGCTGGATTAAGACAAAGTTTTGTGGATCTAGGACCAGATGGTGTATGGATCAGAACAATCAAAGACTTGTGATACAATAACAATAAATATAGAATTAACTACATTATGAATACCCAATACAACAAATATGAATATTGTTGATGTTATTACAAGAAATCCTGTTTCAGTTTAAATAAGGACAAACATATTTTCCAGTTTTCCATCTGACTGATTAGTAGAGCCAAATATATGTTAATAAATGATAAATATAAAATAAATATAAATAAATAATCACCCCAAAAATATTGTGTATATATATATATATATATATATATAAAGGACATAAAAATACTCTCAATTAGATGTATTGTATATGTTGGTAGTATACCCAAAACCACATAAAAAGTATAGGATAGGCAGGAAATAAAATGGCCTGATATAATGGGTATAGTGCAGTATAGCATTACTCTGATTAGGAAAAGAAACCCTGAATAAATAGATGTAGACAGTGGATAGCTGGCTGGCTGGCTGGCTGGCTGGCTGGATGGATGGATGGATGGATTGACTGATGAATGGGCAGATCAAATGACACTAAATATGGAAAATTTGGAACAGCAGTATATGAGAACAGAGGTTGTACAATGGGTAGAAGAAATTAACAGACAATAACAGACAATCAATCAATGATTAACATTCATTTATATCGGATACTTCCTCATGCAGGTACAGAATGAGAGATGAATAATAGTTGATAAATTAACAAAAAGCTCATGTAAATGCAACGAACTAAAAATAATAATTCCCATGAGCAAATCTGGAAAAATGGCAAAATATGGGACAGGAGGGTACATTATGAATTCACTATAATGTAGAAAAGACAGTTGTCTATGTCATAGTGTCCCATAAATTTCCATACATTGTAAAATATTGGTAGTTTTGTGAAAATCATTTTACCAGATCTCACCCATTTTGATTTATATCTTTTAAAGGTATATCAGGAAAAGATCTTCTTCTTCTCCTTTTGGATGCTCCCGTTATGGGTCGCCACAGCGGATCATCCTTCTCCACACTACCCTGTCTGCTACATATGCCTCTTTCACCCCAACTACCTGCATATCTTCCTTCACCACATCCATAAACCTCCTCTTTGGTCTTCCTCTTTTCCTCCTGTCCCGCACCATATATCAGGAAAAGATGCAAAACATAAATCAAAAAATGTATCACTATCACCTTTATAATCAGCACTCCAGCTGTGTACGTGTTCTTGAGCATTATAATGTTCTTCTTCTCCTTTCGGCTGCTTCAGTTAGGGATTGCCACAGTGGAGCACTCTTCTCCACACTAACATGTCCTATACATCTGCCTCTTTTACCCCAACTACCTGCATGTCTTCCCTCCCTACATCTATAAATCTCCTCCTAGTTCTTTCTCTTTTCCTCCTGTCCCGCACCTCCATCTTTAGCATTCGTCTACCAATATAGTGCATCTCCCTCCTCTGTAGATGTCCAAACCATCTCAACCTAGACTCCCTCACTTTGTCTCCAAAACATGCTACATGCACCGTTCCAAAAATTAACTAATTTCTTTTCCTGTCTATCCCCCCAATTAAAATGTCAACATCTCAGCTCTGCCACCTCAGACTCCGCCTCCTATCTTTTTGACAATGCCACTGTCTCTAACATGTAACCATACAACATTGCAGGTCCTATATAATTTCCCTTTCACTCTTTCAGAGACTCGCCAATCACAAATCACTCCTGCCACTCTCCTCCACCCACTCTACCCTGCCTGCACATCACTTTTCTGACACACTCTCCATTACTTTGCACTGTTGACCCCAAGTACTTAAATTCCTCCACCTTCACTAACTCTTCTCTCTGCAACCTCCCCACTCCATTGCATTTCCTCTCATTCACACACATATACTGTCTTACTCCTACTGACTTTCATTCCCCTTCTCTCCAGCGAGTACCTCCACCTCTCCAGATTCTTTTTAACCTGCTCCCTACGCTCATCACAAATCACAATATCATCTGTAAACATCATTGTCCATGGAGACCTGTCTGACCTCATCTGTCAACCTGTCCATCACCATTGCAAACAAGAAAGGGCTCAGAGCCGATCATTGATGCAATCCCACCTTCAGCTTGAACCAGTCCGACATTCCTACCGTACACCTCACTGCTGTCACACGGTCCTCATACATGTCCTGCACTACACTCACATACTTCTCTGCTACACCTGACTTCTTTATATAATACCACAACTCCTTTCTTGGAACCGTGTCATACGCTTTCTTTAGCATTATAATGTTATATTATATATAAAATACTAATATACATTATAAAACTATAATGTTAGTAATGTAGAGCAGATTTTATTAAAATGTTTATGTATGGAAACTTATGGGAGAATGAATTGGTTCTGTCATACGCGCCAGTAGGTGACGGTAACTACCAATAAACAAATAAAGAAGAAGAAGAAGAAGAAGCCGAAGAAGAAAAATTCCAAAAAGTGGTTTCCGTTTCCGCAAGCTCTCCTGTTACATTTTTACGACGCGCACCTTGCCCTACGCTTAAACTCACCCAGTAATATTTCACAAAATACAGTTTAATACTTTGGCTAATTTAGTTGAATTGCGCATGTTGCTCGTTTTTAAATTAAGTTTTGAGCAAAGCTAGTTTTAATGACACTATAGTTATTGAAGCGCATTGTGTTCGAAAACTAGCTAGCCTCATTTTTGCTGCATTTAGGCGCTATGGCGGGTAATCAACAGCTGCAAGCCGTGAGCAAACCTCCATCAGGGAAACACGGCAATGTTTTACCTTTATGGGGCAACGAAAAAACAATGAACCTAAACCCTATGATTCTTACTAATGTTTTATCATCGCCATATTTCAAGGTTCAGTTATATGAGCTGAAGACCTACCATGAGGTCGTGGACGAAATCTACTTCAAGGTAACGTTAAATTTGTACATGCTAACCAGCTAGCGGGCCCTCAACAGCTTGGTCAGTTTGTATGCTAAGGATCGATTGCCCGCGCGGCATTCAACTGTTTTCTTATTTTAGCTGTTTAATAATGCTGAGATCACCTAAGAACTGTTCTTATTAAACAAACACCGCGACTTTATCTGTTTAGAAATATTGACACGTTTTTGCAAAGATGGTAGTTGAGACACCGGTACCAGGTTAGGTTGCATCTTTTCTTTTTCTTTATCTGTTTTTCTTTTATTTTAAACATTATTAGTTAATTATTAGATATTATTAGTTATACTGAAAACTTTTAAAAAACTGCGATCTATAATGTTTGTGTAAGAGCGGTTTCGGTTAAGTCACGATTGTCGGTTACCCGGATGTGCAGTCGTATTAGATGTACTCGGACGTAAATAACACCATGGACTGCATGGTGCTAGGAAAAAGCTGTCGAAATTATTAACGAAAGGACATGGTAAGAAAAAATAAATGTTTTTGACAAACTAACTATCACTATTAGGCGTTAAAGACTGGCAAGCCGATATTTGGTCTTAGCCAAGTATATTAAACTATTTTGGATTGTCGCAGAAGTTTAAGACAAACTTTTGAGGATCTAGAACCAGATGTTGTGGATCAGGTCATCAAAGACTTTGTATACAATAACAATTAATATAGTCATTATCTACGTTATGAATATCCAATAAAACAAATATTGTTGATGTTATCACAAGAAATCCTACTTCTGCTTCAGTTAAAATAATGAAAAACATCTTTCCCAGTTTCCCCAGTCTGACTGATTAGTAGAGCCAAAAATATGTTCATAAATAACAAGTTTCAACGGCAATAATCACCCGAAAATTTTATATACTGTACAATTATTTTAGGACTGCACAATCTATCTACCTCACAATATGTGTAATAGCTTCAATACAAGATGTTGAATATGGACTGTGAATATATTTACCCGCACTGCTGTTCAGAATGTGATACATTTACTGTAAGTTTAATAAAGTGAAAGTGTACCATTTGTTCATTGGTTTTATGGTCTGTGAAAATTTCAATCAAAATTAAATAATTCAGAAATAAAAACACTTCAGTTTATTATAATTTGCGTATTATATTTTAATGGCAAAAACATTGTAAAATAATGAATTCCTTCCAAATTGAGCTATTCAAATCTTCTGAAAACTGAAACTTTTTTTAAATTTTTATTTTATTTTTTTTTATTTTTTTTTTATACAGTCTGGACATTTTCAGAATCGGCATGGGCACATGTCTATTTCCACTGTGGACAGAACATATGCTAACACTTGTGAATATTGTACTGATCTTATGTTGCCATTGGAAAGCACACCTTTCATATTGTGCTCAAGTGCTGTGTGATTATTTTTAAGCATCAGCTTAAAATGAGAATACAGAATCTTTTAAGGTTTGGGGCAGGACATTAGGACATCCCTGTAACTGAAATTAGTATGTGTTTCTACACAAAGATGAAGCTTCTTTTCCAGGCCACTACAGTAATTTGTCCTCTACTGTTTGTAACACTTGTTTGTTCATCTGTAAAAAGTTTCATTTCTGTGTACTGACAGTTGTTTATTATTGTCTCAGGTAACCCATGCTGAACCGTGGGAAAAGGGCAGCAGGAAGACCTCAGGGCAAACTGGAATGTGCGGAGGGGTAAGTAGAAGTATGTAATTTTGGATCTTTATCAATTCCTTTCAGTAAAAGTAGCATTGGCTGGCTCTAACGGCAGTAATTTAGTAGTTTGCATGTTCTCCCCGTGCTTGCATGGGTTTCCTCCAGTTACTCCGTTTTGTGTCCTACAGTCCAGAGACATTTACATAAGGTTGATTTGGTGATTCTAAAATTGCCCATAGAAGTGTATGTGTATGCCGTGCGATGGACTGGCGAACTGTCCAGGGTGTACCCCTGCCGGGATAGGCTCCAGCAAAACCCCCATGATCCGAATTATGGAATAAGCGGGTAACATAATGACTGAATGAATGTATTCATTTCTAACATTCCAATCATTCTTTTGTGTTCTTTAAATTTTTTGTTTTAAAATTTTAAAACCTTTTGCTGTATATCCTATTAGTCATTACTGTCATGTGAAGTGAAATCTCACGCTTTAAGTTTACACATGCGCAGTGGACAGAACTGCAGAAATCACTAATATTTGGAGTTAGGGGTTGTGTAAATTTTGTAATTTTTTTCTTTACAATATTCAATACAAGTGTTCTCCAAAAGTGCTGAAATTTAAATTTAATTCTAATTAAAATGTAGCTGCAGATAGTTGTTTTAAAGACATTATTTAAAAACAAATAAAAAATGTCAAGGGCTAAGCGTTGTAAAGGGTTATGTCAAGGGTTAAGGGCTGTAATAAAACAAAAATGCTAGTGTTTGGAGGTAGTAATGCTGTGCAGTAAAATCCAATGTTGTATGCCTGTCTTTTTTTCAATATTGGGTAGTCCTAATACATACATAAATGTACTTTTGTTTAAGTTTACTTTTATGTTATGTTCCTATTGGTTCTGAATATGAAAAACTAAACTGATCAGCACTGACTCAATAGGTGCAGAAATATAGTGCATATAATGTATCCTACATCGTGGGTTGTTATTCTTTGAGCGTTGAGATGAATGAGTAGAAATTGGTGGTGCACCCCAACGACTTCTATTCTGAGGGAAACCCCGACATTGCATTATCAAGGATTGACCTCCTGATGTGTCTGTGTGGATCAGTCTTCATTCATCAAGTATTTATCAACATAGTTATAAAGTCTGTTACTAGAAGATATGGGGTATTTTAGAGTTTGATGAAAACAAACAAAAAAGTTATTTGTTGATAACCTTTAACTTAAGAAAAGTAATATTAGTATTGTTAACGTGGGGTGTGTATATTGACGCTGTTTAATGACTCCTGATAAATTGGTTTTGTTTCAGGTGCGAGGCGTGGGTACAGGTGGTATTGTCTCCACTGCTTTTTGTCTACTGTATAAGCTGTTCACGCTTAAACTAACCCGCAAACAGGTGATGGGTCTTATTACACACACAGACTCTCCGTACATCAGAGCGCTTGGCTTCATGTATATTCGGTAAGTTGAGTTTTTACGCATAATTTTCTAACATTCTGTGGTAAAAGATTGCAGTAATGTGGACAATTAGCATCTAGAGATCATTTCATCCAATACAAGTAAAAACTGGATTGTATTAGTAGTTCCCTTTACGTTAAATTACAAATGTATCGGTCACGTTTTGAGAGCCTGATGTGCCTCCACATTAGGGGATGCCCGAGAGCACCAGGGAGGAATAGGGACTGTGCAGGGTCCCTCTCTACAGGTCTTCCAATTTGCTTGTTAGTTGCTGGAGGAGCAAGAGGGTTTCCGCAGCCGCAACCATGAATCTGAGACAATGTCAACCATGAAGCTGGAGCCATGTAAGGCTGATTACTCTACCAAGCAGACCCCCTCGGTATAGGCTGAATAATTGGTTCATGTCACTAAGCCGTACCTGCCTTTGATGAAATTCTCTTCTGCCCTAGTGTCGAAGGTTTATGCTGCCTCTGGACAGGCTGCGTCCGCCCTACACTCCTGACATCCTGTAGGTCTTTTAGGTCAAGGTGTTTTGAGAGCTGCACGGTTGGGAGGGGGGGCTGTTTGAGTCTGTGTCAGGTTTCCCAGCGGTAATAAAAATTGTTGGTTAAGAGGTGAATATTGGAAAGGCTTCACTGAGGATCTCGTCTACACTATATATATCCTTCAGCTTGTGGAAGATAAAGCGCTCAATGCCAACTGGTAGGTCATGAGTTGAGGAAGGCTGGCATTTTAAAATGTCCAGATGTACATCAAGCTCCCAAAACATGACCCCTTAGTGTCGTCACTCGACATCATCTCTGTTCCATTTTCCAAGGAAAGAGGGTTACCCTATGTAACCAAGATGTTTCCATAGGTAGGATAAAGTGTTCCCAGGTAGGAAAAACGGCTATTTATATTAACTGATGTACGTGGGGAAATAAATGATTCATATCGGGTATCTGTATAGCCTAACTCTACTAACCTAAAAAAAAATACCTGTACAATAAGATGGATAGTTTTTATTTAGCTGGTCAGTGTATTTTTTTTAGGTTAGTCTGCACCTACTGATTACTTAATTATAATTGTTTATACACCAACTCGTTCTTACAAATTTTCATTGCAGAAACATTTAGGAAACATGTTGCTGCTTTACTCACAGCACAGCAGTGAACAGAAAGCTTTGGTTTTTGCGGTTATAGACTCTCCTGAATGGAGCATCTGATTTATGCTGCCACTTAATATTTGATAGTAAATTAATGTTGCTATTTAATAATTTTTTTCTTAACACTGGCTTTTTAATTTTCGTGCTGTCTTTCAGATAATTTCTTGTTTGTTTTATAGATACACACAACCACCTGCAGACTTGATAGAGTGGTTTGAACCCTTTCTAGATGATGAGGAGGTATGTCGTCGCGGGTAATCCTTCAGATTTCTTTTACATTTAATATGTGGAAGCATGCGCTATTTATGTAGTTGCTGCTTTTGCAGCTATTGTAGAGTCAGTACAGTTAGGATAGTGTGTGTGATTGCAGTATTCCAGGTTTGAAACGTAATTGCTTAGTTGCTTATTTTCTATAGTTGTCCTATGTAGGTGTCCTATGTATCGGGGTGGGAAAATTGATTAATCGATGCTGCATTCTTCCTCTAATCATTCCAAAATCGGTTTTGAATTCAATTGTGATGACAACGTTGCGAGTCTGTGCATGTGTAAAACAGCAATAATTGCAACCAAGCTTTTGTTGCAGATTTAATTAAACACTTTATTTGAATAATCCATCATCTAGCAAACGAGGAAAAAGGTGGAAAATGCCCCCACCCCACATACAGAAAACAATTTAGTCTGTTACAGAAGCCCTGTACGCGCATGGTGGAGAATTTGTTAGAACAAAAGTTATTTGGAATATAAATTGACATCAAATGTAAAATTTGGGATCTCTTTTTTTATTTTGGCGGAAGTATTGCAAAGTGAATCACTCAGTGAGTGTTTTTGCCAAGGATTTCTGCTGGTTCTCCATGGTGGATAATACAGGGTTTCACAGGCTTTTACAAGTGCTTGTGCCACGGTGTGTCCTTACAGCGTTATTATTATAAGTATTCTTTATAATTGTTTGACTAATAATCTGACATTTCAATCAGGGCTTCAGTTCATCTTAAACATGGCTTTATTAATAAAATAAATTTTTAGAAGAAACAATATAATCAAAAATCACATTTTTTAAGATGGTCAGATACAAGAAATTGGCATATATGAAATTCCGAGTATAAACAAAAAGTAGGAAATCTCCAGTTCTGCTTAAAAGAAGAATTTGAAAATTATCTAGGTAAGAATAGTTTTGGAATCGGACAAGATCGCAAAGTACCTAGTTTTTATTAGTTCTTTGTTGTGGATTTTTGGCATATTTGGTGTTGTTTATTCAACCTTAAAACAAAGTTGTTTATTAGTGTTCCATTAATGATGGTTCCTGTTCCATTTTTTTTCTAATTTCAAGCCTATCCTGCAAAAATTAATATTTAATAAGACTCAAGAGAGACTTTTTTACTGTTGCAATTTATTGTGCAATCCCCCCACTTCAATTAAGCCTGAAATGTAATACCAGGTTAAAATAGCAGTAATAATAAGGTACTTTTCAAGTAAATGTTTTTTACACTTGTACTTGAATGTTTTTGATAGTGTGATCACATGGGTACACTTAAATTAGTCAAGATCTAATCTTGGTAAACTAAGTATATATTCTTTACTTTTTACATCCATAACAGAACAGCTAGTATTAATCAAAATTACATGCACCAAAAAATAGCTGTTTATTCAGAGATTAAAGTGTAAGTCTAGGCAGGTCGTATACATCATTCTGCCAGGTCCTAGTGGCTCTTTTTCCTCCTCATTTGCTCTTGCTTAGCTCAACTTAAGGGGGACAACTCTGCAAAGACCTTTGTGTAAAATGGAAGTCATTATTTGCATATAACTGGGCATAAATTAGAAAACGGTGAAAACCAAAGTGTACAGTGACAATTTTTAGAATAAAGAATATCAGCTTGTTAGCAAATTAAACAAGGCTGCAGCGGAATGCTTTGTAATGTGTTAAAGGTCAGCCCAGGGAATTAGAGCCCACTGCTCTCGCTGAATTTCTGACTGGCCCCAGCAACGGTAAAAATACCTGTTTATGCAACATATGCACTGGGTCCTGCAAAAGGCTAAACTCAATGCAACCATCTAGTTCACACCAAACATGAATAATTATTTGTGAGTAGATTACATACAACGCCTTCTCAAATACTCTGATGGAGGTGAATTTGCATTGGTTTGCTATGAACAATATTGATTTTTATGGAATTGGGTCTTTCTGTTTTTACTAACTTGGTAAACCTGATGAACAATTTCCCAGCTCAGCCTGTTTGAATTCCTTAAATTTTATATTTTTCCTAAACCTAATTAAGATTTAGTCTTAGTAAATAAGATGTATAACTAACAGAATTTATGTCAAATAAATGCTATTTGGCAATTGCATCAATCCATCAGATAACTTTAGGCTTGGAGTGACTCAGTAATCTTAACCCTTCCAAAGTCAAGAATATTGGTGCGATGCACATGCAACTTTTATTATAAACATTCAAACCTATTACCAGAATTTTCAGATGACTGCTGCCAAAATAATGATAAACTTGCATGAAGATGAGATGTCATTTACTAGATGACAGGTAAATTAGTTATTTTTATTCATTTTATTTATTAAGAAAAAGATTAGGAGATCAATTCGGACCTCAAGCACCACCCCTATCCACCCGTCCAACCAATGTGTTTAATTGACTGAAATTCTAGCGTATGAACATAGAGGCTTGCTTGGACTTGGTGTGTAAGTCTAGCTAACTACAGTCTTCTCTTTCTTAGATGTTCTCATGCAGAAGGTGAATGGGGGTAATATGTCTCAGCACTGCAGGGTTGTGTGCGAGTGTAAACAGAACCCCTCGATGTTCTGTTCTGTAAAGTGTCACAGTATGGTCCCCTTTAGGTCACTTAACAACAGAACTTTGTTGTGACTGGGTATTTTACAGAATGGAAAGATAATGTTTCTGAACCACTATATATTAACCTCATTACTTTAACTTACATTTATTCTAAATAATGTAATTTTAAGTGATATAATAATTTTGTTATGAACATAATGATTCATGACATTTTTAAATGAATACATTCTTTTGGGGACTAGTGTTGTGTTATCTGGACTGAGATTAGCTGGATTGGCTGGGTCTGTCACTCACATACTCGCATGCGAAAAGAAACGGGGGTGAAGTTTGGTCATCACAGACATGCATTTTATTTGCCTGGTTTAAGCTGAAGTTTCCCTGCTCAATATTTTAAGGCATCTTCAAAGTTTTACACTAGATATTATACTACAAATCACTGAACTCTTTTAATTTTTTCTCAACCAAAGTACAGTGGTGTAAAAGTGTTGGCCTCCTTCCTGATTTCCAATCTTTTTGCATGCACGTTACACTTTAATGTTTCAGATCATCAAACAAATTTAAATATTAGTCAAAGATAACACGAGTAAACAGAGTATTTGAATGAAGGGGACACAATTCAAACTACATGGCCCTGTATGAGAAAGTGTTTGCCCCCTGTTAAAACATCACTTAACTGTAGTTAACGAGTTCAATTTCTCTAGCCACACTCAGGCCTGATTACTGCCACACCTGTTTGCAATCAAGAAATCACTTAAATAGGACCTGCCTGACAGAGTGAGGTAGACCAAAAGATCCTCAAAAGCTAGACATAATGCTGAGATCCAAATAATTCAGAAACAAAAGAGAAAGTAATTGAGATCCATCAGTCTGGAGAAGGTTATAAAGCCATTTCTCTTGTGAACTTCAGTGAGAGCCATTATCCACAAATGGCAAAAAGATGGAACAGTGGAGAACCTTCCCAGGAGTGGCCGGCCGACCAAAAAATTCCAAGATGAAAACTGCTGCTGAGCAAAAAGGACATAAAGGCTTGTCTCAGTTTTACCAGAAAACCTCTTGATTATCCCCAAGACTTGGGGAAAATACTCTTTAGACTGACGAGACAAAAGTTTTTGGAAGGTGTGTGTCACATTACATCTGGCGTGAAAGGAACATCGGATTTCAGAAAAAGAACATACCAGCAGTAAAATATGGTGGTGGTAATGTGATGTGCTGGGTCTGTTTTGCTGCTTCAGCTGAAGCAAGCTTGCGTTCTGCAGCAGGACAATGATGGAAAACACACTAGCAAGTCCACCTCTGAATGACTGAAGACTTTGGAGTGGCCTAGTTAAAGTCCCGACCTGAATCCTATTGAGATGCTGTGGCATGATCTTAAAAAGGCAGTTCATACTGCTGTAACAAACTTATGGCATGTTATCGCAAACGCTTGATTGCAGTAGTTGCTGCTAAGGGTGGCCCAACCACTTATTAGGTTAAGGGGGCAAACCCTTTCACACACAGGCCCATGTAGTTTTGGATCTTGTTTTCTCTTAATAATAAAAACCTTCATTTAAAAACTGCTGTTTACTCATGTTATCTTTGACTAATATTGAAATTTGTTTGATGATCTGAAACATTAGCGTGACAAACATGCAAAAAGATTGGATCATGAAGATCATGAAGGATGAAAATCAAGAAAGGGGCTAACACTTTTTCACACCACTGTATATTAAAAATTAAATAGTGCATAGTTTTATTTGGTACAGTTATTTTTTTACATTAAAATTACGGATTTACTCAAACACCAAAACAGTGTTTTTTTTTTTGTTGTTTTTTTTTTTTATTTAACTTTTTTTTTTAGGAAAATGTAATAGTGATGTCAGACTTAGTTGAGAACAGAATTTCAGTATTTGTACTTGTACAAACAGAACAAAGATGCCTAACATAGCACGAGGACAGTAAACATCATGCATAACATTTAAATTAAATTTTCAAAAACTCATGGGAAGAACATGCAAATGCTGCACAGAAAGACCCTATGCCTCGGACTTGAACCCAGAACCTTCTTGTGAGGCAACAGTGCTAACTACAATGGCACTGCGCTGCATAGAATTGGTTCAAGTGAAAATAATCTAAAACTGAAAACCGTATATTATATAGATTCATTTCAATCTTTTGAAAATTTGATAATTTTGGCTTACAGGCAATGAAACCCTAAAATTCAATGTCTCAGAAAAATTTAATATGGTGAAAAAACATGGCGTCACCCTAATCAGCAAATTCCCTCAAAGCTGACAGGTTTCATGAGGCATTTAAATGGCCGCTTAGTCTGGGTCTGTGTGCTACACAATCATGTGGAAGACTGCTGACTCAACAGCTGTCCAGAAGACAGTCATTGACACTCCATAAGGAGGGTAAGCTACAAAGGTTTATTGCTAAAAAAGCTGATTGTTCACAGAATGACGTATTCCAGCATATTTCATATTTAAAAATTCAGTGGAATTAAAAACTGATACAAAACATTGCGTCAGAAATTCGAAAAACCGCATTGCAAACAAGAAAGGGCTCAGAGCCGATCCTTGATGCTATCCCACTTCACCTTGAACCAGTCCACCTCACTGCTGTCACACTGTCCTCATACGTGTCCTGCACCGCCCTCACATACTTCTCTGCTACACCTGACCTCCTAATACAATACCACAACTCCTTTCTCGGAACCCTGTCGTACGCTTTCTCCAGATCCACAAACACACAATGCAACTCCTATTGGCCTTCTCTTTACTTCTCCATCAACATCCTCAAAGCAAAGATTCCTTCTGTAGCACTCTTCCTTGACATGAAATCCATACTGTTGTTTACAGATGGCCACCTCTTACTTCAGCCTAGATTCCACTACTCTTTCCCATAAATTAATGGTGTGACTGATCAACTTTATTCCCCTGTAGTGTCTGTGCGCCTCCCTTATTCTTAAAAATCAGTATTAGAACACTACATTTCTCAGGCATCCTCTCACCTTCTAAAATCCTGTTAAATATTTGGCAGAAACCTCTCCTAAACATCTCCATGCTTCTACTGGAATGTCATCTGGTCCCAACAGTCTTTCCAGTCTTCATCCTCTTAATAGCTGCTCTCACTTATGCTTTATACTTATACTAATCCTATCCACTTCCTGCTCCACCGTCTCCACATCATCCAACTTTTCTCTCAATCTCTCTCTCTCTCTCTCACACACACACATTTTCCTTATTCATCGGCTGCTCAAAATACTCTCCACCTTCTCTACACTTCTTTCCTCACTAGCCAACACATTTCCATCTGTATCCATATCGCTCTGACTTGCAGTCCATCCTTTTCAACTCTGTCTGGCCAACCGGTACAAATCCTTTTCTTTCTCCTTAGTGTCCCACCTCCCTCTTCGCCTGCTGCCTTTTTTCCTTATGCTCCTGCCTACTTCTCATCTCTGCCAATCCTAATTCTGTTTCGCCAACCTCTTTCTCCTTGTGCTTTTTTGCAGTTCCTCATTAAGCCACCACTTCTGTTTTCCTTTCTCTTTCCAGATGTCACACCAAGTACCTTCCTAGCTGTCTCATCACGTCTGCAGTCGTTGCTCAATCATTCATCTCTTCACCACCACCAAGCCTCTGTCTGACCCTCCTTGAATCAAACACTTCACCTTCCACCATCTTATTTGCTTTTCTGTCTTCTGTTACACTTTTTGTAACCTCCAAAGCCATTTTACAGACCACCATCTGATGCTGTTTAGCTACACTATCCCCTGTCACCACCTTAGTCTCCAATCTATTAGGTTATATCTACTGCACAAAATATTCTCCAGCTACACAAAATCATGTCAGCTAACACACTCTCCCTTTACCAGTCATAGTACCAACATTTAAAGCACCCACCCTAACCTGCACTCTCCTACACTTCTCCTCCTGCCATCTCTGTAGATGTCTTCCTCTCCTCCTTGTTTGGCCAACAGTAACTAACGATACCGGTCGCCTTTGTTGTTAACTAGGGCCTTGACCAATCCGGTATGAAATTCTCATTTGTGATCTATATATATATTTATTTGACACAGTTTTAAGCTGGATGCCCTTCCTAACGCAACTCTTCCCATTTATCCGGCTTGGGACTGGCACTAAGAATGCACTGGTGTGTGCAACCCTAATGGCTGGGTTACTAAATGTACATGAGAAAATGTGCTCATTTTTGAAGGCTGCTGTGAATAAATACTCTGTGTGACAGGAGCTGGATGTGAAGGCTGGTGGTGGATGTGTGATGACTGTCGGTGAGATGCTGCGCTCTTTTCTCACGAAACTTGAATGGTTTTCCACATTGTTTCCACGTATCCCCGTACCTGTGCAAAAAAACATTGACACACAGTTGAAAAACCGACCACGCAAACCACCACAGAAAGACTGCAAGGTAGAGGAAAGTGAAGACTGGCACCACTCAAGGTAAATCACAGAATTCATAGCATTTTATTTTAGCGGTATTAAATGTTTAATTTTTTTGCCTAGCTAGAAACGGTTATCTATTTTTTTGAATAGTACAATTTAACCACCCCTGAAAGTAATTTTGGATTCTGTTTTGCTTTATTCTTTGCATAATTTAGACATTGTATTTATCATTAAATTGTTTACCCTTTTCTGTACAAACATTGTCCACTACTAAAAGCAACGCACAGTGGTATAATGTACATTTCTGGAGAACTGCATTTATAAAATATACATTTATGACAAAAATGTTAATGTTGTTTAAACAATTAAAGAGTGAGGGTGTAAAAGTAGAATGGAATAAGCGATGAATAAACTTAAAAAAAAAAAATCATATAAACCAGAATTTATAATATAGTAGATTTATTTCATTATACATTTTATTGACTGGTATGTAGTTAATTAATACAGTTCAACAATGTTCTTGTTTTTAATGTACTTAAAATACCTACTACTCATACCGTACGTACACTCAATCAGAAATATTCAATCCACTAAACTTCAGTGATAATGAAAATAAATGAAGAAAAAAACCAAAACTCATGAAATAACCGTGTTACAACTGGTGCCTTCCAATTCCACCAAAGATTTTCAATTGGATTTAAATCTGGTGACTGAGAAGGCCACTCTGACACTCGAGTTTCTTTTCCCCAACCAAGCTTTGGTTGATTTAGAGGTGTGCTTGGGATCATTGTCTTGCTGGAAGATCTAATGATCACCATGGTTTAATTTGTCAACAGAATACATCACGTTCTTCTTCAAAATTACCTGCTATTTTTGGGAATCCATGATGCCAGGTACACAATCAAGTCCCACATCATTATTGACCCACCTCTGTGCTTGTCGGGGAATGGTGGTATTCTGGTCATAAGCTTGACCTTAATTCAGTGCACGTCTTATAGTTGCCACTGAAGCACTTGTACCAGCCTTCATCGTGTCAACCTGTAGCTCTCTTGCAGTCACACGGGAGTTTTTCTTAGCTGTTCTGACCAAGTTGCCTAGGGCCCTTGATGAAATTGTGAGCGTTCTTTCACGGCCAGACAGGTTTGTAGATGTTCCATAAGTTTTCAACCTTCTTATAATGCTCCCAATGGTTACGTTTTGGCATTTGGCAGACACTTATCCAGAGCGACTTATTTTTGGTCTCTTTTTTTCCCCCTACAACTGAGCAATTGTGGGTTAAGGCCTTGCTCAATTACCCACAGTGGTTGCTTGGTGGAGGTGCGAATCGAACCCTGGTCTTTTTGGTATTAGTCCAAACACCTTAACTACTAGGCTACCACTTCATACAATGGTATCTTGGAAATCTTATACCCAAGTCCCTTCAGATGTGATGAAATAATCTCCTCTCAGCTTTTGTGAAAGCTCCTTTGTCCATTATGGCAACTCACCTTGAACACCTTCATTGTCGAAGTTTATCTGCAGTATCTGTTCCTTGTTCAGCATCTTTTCCTGAACAATTACTAACTAGAATAAGAAGTAAATTTAGCCATAGCACAAGTAACATTCAAATCACTAGCTGTCAAATAATATATATAACTTCTCCAATTATTGCTAGTAGAGATATGCAGATACTGGTATACAGATCTTGTTAGCAGTAATCTGATTAGTTTTTAATTAAATTATAGCAAAAAGAAAAAAATGCAACGAATAACCAGTGAACCGTCAGGATAATGACACACAAGTAAACACATAGGGGATACAGTAATGTAAAAACCATATAATTAACGTTTAGGCATACAAAGATAATGTGAAGTACATTATCACACATACACATACACACAATGATTTAACTGCGGATACAATGGGTGTCCAAAACCATCTTTTAATTTAGTTTTGATGTGAGCAAATTCACTGCAATATAGTGATGCTGCCTCTCATTAGCGGTTGCAGGTGCTAGGAATTAAAATGCTTACATGTTTTCAGAAACATTGTCTGGTATGATCCAAAGCAGGTCTATACTTGCTGATGGCTAAAAACAGTACTGAGTGTGGAATGATTCAAGAAACTGGGGAAAGTTGTTTTTTTTTTTTTTTTTTTTTTTTTTTTTTTTTTTTTTGTAATTTTCTCTGCTTATTTTATAGGTAGTGCATCTAGCCAGATTACGAGCTTGAAAATATATTCCATTTTGCGCTACATCGCTTTTCAGCATGCAGATGTCACGCTTTCTTTAGCTAACGTCACTGTGCGGCCTTATGCTCATCCGCTTAATATTTCACTCTGAGCATGCATTCTGTTGAGTACAGCCCATGTAAACATGTGTGCTTGTGCTTTTTAAATTCAGTAAAGTTAAAAAATTTGATATTTTAAATATATATTGTATAACATTGTTTGGGGACTGCTACTTATTATAGGCAAAAAGCACTATCCATCCCGCCAAAAAAAAACCCCAAGAAAACAGCAAGAGAACTATCCATTTACATTTACAAAACAGACAAATCAATAAAACAAGCTTAAATGAATACCTGACTTTTTGCAGCCACCTAAACCAGTTGAGAACCACTGGTTAAGATGTAATAATATTGTTACATATATGCTTCTCAGCTGGCATTACTGTTTCTTTTTCCACACTAGGTCTCCAAGGAAATCACCAAGCCCTCGAAGATCTCCAAACCGCTCCCGAAGCCACAGTCACCATCGAGAAAAGCGTGGTGCTAGCTTCGACCATGAGCTTGAAAGAGAAAAAGACCGACAGCGTAAAGATAGAGACAGGGAACGAGACAGAATGGAGAGAGAGAGGTTTGCAGACAGGAACAGAGATCGAGATCGGCGAAATTCTCAAACCCCAGAGCAGACCTTGGAGCGGCGAAGAAGTCGGGAAAAGAGATACGATAGAAAAGAGCGAGATGGAGAGGGTGACAGACAGCGTAGTCATCGAAAGGAGCGGAGTCAAAAAGAGTGCAGCAGTGGCACAGAACGGGAAAGAGATCGCTCAAAAGATAAACGGGCCAAAGGAGGAGATGATTGGCGTTCCAAGGATGAGAGAGAGGAGAAAAGGCACCGGGAAGAGCGTAAGACCAAGCGGTCAAATAAAAGTAGAAGTAGAGAGAGGAGCCACAAAGGTGAGCGACCAAGTAGAAAACGTTCTCGGTCACGCTCCAGGAGCCGTCAAGATGCAGAAGAAAAGAGCAGGAAGCACGAGAGCAAGGAGCATATACACAGTCACAGCCGAGAGCGCAGTCACCGCAGAGACACCAGCAACGACAAAGACTGTATGAGGACAGATCTTGAAGGGACTCCTTGAGTTTAACTTCTTCCTATTGTCTTGTTTTTCCATCGTCATTGTCCAGTTAGTTTGGTGTGTAGATTTCTTGCATCTTTTTTGTTATCATACCTTAATCCAGAATGGACATACAAATTTATTCTTTTTTCTTTTTTTGCGAAATGCTGCCTATATTGTTTTGGGGAAATTTTTAATCAAATTAACCTGTACTTAGTAAATTGTCGGTATAAACCTGCTGAAATTGTGCTGTTGCATCTTGTTTCTTAATAAAATACTTTTCTTCTAAAGGAAAATAATTTTTCCTTTTATTTATAGGAACAAGTCTGTGCTACTTTACTAATGCAATAATTAATACATCCTGTAGGTCGTTGATTCAAAACATACTGCTTGGGGGATACATGATGGTCAAAATCAAACATGCCAATATTTAGTTTTTCTGCAATTTGGAATTATTTTCCTAGATGATTTGAATAGCTCTATTTGGAAAAATACGTATTTCATGTTTTGGGCCTAATGATACCATAACTGTCAAATGTCTGACAATGGGATATTTTATTTGCTTTCTGTTTATTATTTTACAAAATGTGTGTTCCAAAAGGCCATTTGGAGACTCCATATTAACACACCTGGTAACTGAACTGGTTCCATGGAATGCATGTCTGATACAGTAAAATCATCATTCTACAATAAGATGCAGAATCAACTTTATGTAGAGGCATTTATTTTGCCAGTCAACATACAGCATATGTCAATCTCATTCATAATTAAAATAATTCGCAAAACTATATAAAGAAATCTCTAATCATAAAGGTTTTTTTTCCTCATTTTCTTTGGCAGCAACTCTAAAAAACACAAGATGATGAAAAATTAGAATTTTATTCACTACACATATGTTTGGCCAAGTGTAGTAGCATTGCACCAGATTTCAAATTGAAAAGTTAAGAATGATCCTGTTGACTGATTTTCTTAATGAGTACCACTGTGCCCAGCATCAGCTCCAACAAGTAATCAGTAGGTCAGGGAATGTTAATAAATGGTAGTGAATGCATTTGTGATGAGGTGCAGGTTTTACAAACTTGATAGAATTTATTTTAGTTTTTTTCTAATAGGGGCATTTAATTTAATTGCATTTTACTATTAATGTTAACACATTAATGTCACTGACATATCAAAAAGCTTAGCACAGGGCATCATAGATATAATAAAGGCATCATGTTAGTCAGAAAAGTTGAACTAATATAGCTGTCATATCAAAAACAATATTATAACCCAGCCATTAGGGTTGCACAAGCCAGTGCATTCTTAGTGCCGGTCCCAAGCCCGGATAAATGGGGAGTGTTGCGTTCGGAAGGGCATCCAGCGTAAAACTGCGCCAAATCAAATATGCGGATCACAAATAAGAAACTCAGGGGCTAGGTTGTGGTGAAGAGATGTTAATTGATTGGGCAACGACTGCAGAAGTGATAAGGGAGACAGCTAGGAATGTACTTGGTGTGACATCTGGAAAGGGAAAGAAAGACAAAGAGACGTGGTGGTGAAATGAGGAAGTGCAGGAGAGTATAAGGAGAAAGAGGTTGGTGAAACAATTTGGATCGGCAGAGAGATTAGAAAAGTAGGCAGGAGTATAAGGAGATGAGGCAGCAGGTGAAGTATGAGAAGTTGGACACAAAGGAGGGAGAAAAGGATTTGTACCGGTTGGCCAGGCAGAGAGACAGAGATGGGAAG
>JAOTRA010017206.1:0-22754 GCA_026260255.1 Pseudolaguvia tuberculata | reverse complement strand
TGTGTGTGTGTGTGTGTGTGTGTGTGTGTGTGTGTGTGTGTGTGTGTGTGTGTGTGTGTGTGTGTGTGTGTATCATGGATCTCTAGAACTGGACCCATACCCAAGATGGAAGAAGTCGTTAGTCCTTTTTTTGGAACGCAGTTGTTTCTGATTGGTGTTTCAGGTTTGGCAAACAATTAGAAAGATCGATGGACATATTTATTGAGGAACGCCATCCTTCAGCTTTAATGCCGGACAGTCTCTCCCTCCCCCTGCATCACACACACCGCTTGTTTATCTCGGGAAGCTCGGATCCACGCGAACTCGCTTTGAACCTCTTGAGCAGGCAACTCCACGAGGGTCACCACTAAAGGGCGAAATTTGACGCCGCCATATTAACGCTATCTTTGGCATCTCATCGATGTACATCGTTACATTTCCTTGCTTTATCTCTCAAGGCCACTCTGGAAAACTCGAAAACACTCCGACCGATCAACCGATTTGGGGAGGCGGGCAGGGACAACCTTACACACTAACCCCTATTGCATTTTTTTTGCGTGCAGATGAGATGAGATGTTTCGATATCGATTTATGATGATCGACTGTGCACTCAAGAACTAGGTTGCTCAAATGGGTTGCCATTCATTCCGTTATTTTATTAGGACAGGATAAAGCTGAATATCTATTCTCCAAACCTTTTTTTTTTATAATAACTTACTATAAATTACTATGTAATTCTAAATCAATTATTGTTCCTCTTGATGAATCTCTGAATAACTGCCCTCTTAAATATCACAGACACACGCATGCATCCCTGCTGTGATGATCTCTTGCATGATCTGCACATAGGTGGATCTACCAGCCAGGCTATTTATCTCTAGCTAATAAATTAACCATAAGAAGCCAAACCTGGTTGTCTTATTAATAGTAATGGAAAGAGAAGACTTGTTCGATGGATCAGGTTGTCCTTGAAGATGAGGTACGATTCGTGTACTGTGTAGTATGGAGGGGGAAAAAGTGCCACACCCCTCTGAAATGAAAGGAGTCAATCACTTTCATCGCAACCTGTCTAAATCCATGAATTTAGTTTCTTTCAGGGTCTAAACGATCAATCTCATCTGAACGTTTTGGTTCCAGCTAAACAGTAGGTTGAGGACATTTTTGAGACCTGACGTTGTGCAGATGCTTTTTTTCTGTACCCACATACAGCATATGGGTATCAGGGCTGATGCTGACCTATGAGGCTGTTCTAGTATCATATCGATTTGACATTTTCTGAAGCATTTCTCATTCTGATCCGTTCTGATTGGCATGATGCATTCAGGTTTTTAGCCACTTGAATATTTTGGAAGCTTTACATAGTCGCTAGTTGTAGACTGTTGGTTTGGTTGCTATGATGATGGATATGTATTTCATTGGCTCTGTATGTACCTTGCACAATGACAATCTAATAAATAGGTTCCCAAAGCTGGTCTTGGGGTTACCACTTGTCCTGTGCTTTTATTTCCTTCTATGTAATCATCTAAGTGGTTATGTTAATAGAAAGAACATTAAAATATGCAGGGCTGGATATGTTCCAGGATAACGTTCCAGTACGTGTGTAATATTTCAAACTGTGTGTCCGGGGGAAAGGGGGTGGGGTGGGGTTTTACCTATATGTATTTACAGCAAAAAAATATGACTTCTAAAAAGAAATGCATACTAAAGCTATGTAGCATTTTCTTGTTTTTGACTAATCCTCTTTTAGTATAGTTGCCTCTTGTAGTTTGTTTTAATATTTAACTTTTACATTAAGCCGAAAAAGGATTCCAATTTTTTTTTTGTTTTGTTTATGCCTCCAACACTGTACTGAGTGATGGTGTGTAGGTAGTGGGCAGAAAGCCAGTCAAGCTGTATGACAGGAAGAGGTGGATGTTTAATACTGCTGTGCAATGGGCTTTCTGGCAGTTCTATGAGGTCAAACCTGTGATCTAAATGCTGCTCACTTTTTCCCCTCTCCTGAATAAGGACCAAGCCAATTATACGCATGGTGTACTGTGTGTTAGGCCCATTGTGTTACAGGCTGTTTGTTTTGCAATTGATGAATTTCAGGAAGAGGAGATAGTTCTGATTAAGAAGCTGAATTGAATGTAAGTGTTTGTTTTGCTAAAACCACATGCGCTCTTGCGTATATTCTGTGTTAAGAATTTGTCATCAATGTTATAGAATAAAACTTGCCTAAAGAGGGGAACTTTTCCTGTATCAAGATGTCACAGGCTAATTTGCCTTGTACCATATTGCAACTTTTGCTAACACCTGCACTTCTCCGTCTCTCTCCCTCGCTCTCTTTCTTTCATCTTATACATGGCTATAATTAGTTTCCTACACAGCCAGTTTCCCAAGGTGCTGATAAAAATCAGTGGGATTTCGATGACATCAAAAGCAGTGAGGAGGCAAGTGTTTGTGGGGCCATATTTGAAAGAAAAGAAAAGAAAATGACACTTTATTTTAAATTAAAGTTATTTTTCAATATATTTTTGCAATTCTTTTAATTTAGCTTTACGCCTATCGTTGTTGGCCTGGGACCAACACAGCATGCTGTTACTGTCTTTCACTCTCGCTGATGCATGAGCTCATAAGGTTCTCCACTTGCATTTGGCTCTGGGTGAATCAGAGCTCTGATAGCTTTCCAAAGCCTGATTAGGTCATGCCTGATTGCATGGTCTTTTTGGTTCAGTCTTATGAATTCCAGCTCTTACAGTTTAATGATGATGGAACTTAATTCAAATACCTTTTCTGTAGCTCAACCTATGAGTATTACTTTTAAAAAATGAATCTCTATTGAAAAGTTGTTGCCACCTGGCTATGACCACAATATGCTATGTTTTTAAAGATTTATTCATTCATTTACCTTCTAACTGGTGTATCCCCTATTTTGGGGTCACATTGATCTGCTAGATCCTATTCCAGCACACATGGGTCGAAAAGCAGGGGTAATTTGGAATCATCATTCCACCTAATGTTCATGATTTTGGACTGTGGGAGGAAACCAGAGTACCTGGGGGGAAAAAACCCCCACACAAGCACAGGAAGAACATGCAAAGATTTTTAAACATCTCACTTAATTATTTCTTTATTTGTTGTTGTTAAAGAATTCTATTTCACTTTTCCTGCTTTTTGGTTTGTGGCTATAAGAAGTTTGGGCTTCTTTAGCTAAAAGAGTTTTATTGCTTTTGCACTGATGTCAAGTGAATAGGTCTGGGGTGAAGGTGGTATTCAAGGATGTCTACTGGGGTTTAGATCTGGGCTTAGTGCTGTGTCCTTAACTTTTTTTTCAAAGCTTTGGAAACTCATGTCTTTTATGGACCTTTCTTTGTGGACAAGGATACCGCCATGCCAGAACTGTCTGTGTCTTGATGTTCCAGTGGAAAAAAAGGGAAATTTTACAGTTTATAAAGGCATGATCAAGAATTTTCAAAATATGTTCATATTGTGTGTTTATATATGTGACTACGCTTGTATGTATTGTATACCCAATTTTTGGAGTGTTTCCAAGTTTGGCAAAAAAATTGTGTGTGTGTGTGTATATATATATATATATAATAGATATATATATAATAGATATATATATATAATAGATATATATGCGCGCTAGTGTAAATCTGACATCCTGTGTCAATGTATACACTTTAGGCTTTTTTGCTTACAGTTTTGTAAGTGCTATTTGACAGATGTTTGTCTCTTTTTTTCTTTTTTTTTTTTTCTAAGACTCGCCCGTATGACTGAGTTCAGCAAAGCCACCTTATAACATGACAGCCTTTTTTGGGGTATTGATAAAACTGAGCTAGAGCAAATCTTTTAAAATAAAACTCAAGTGATGTCACTATATCTCATGGTTTCCCCTGCTGTGTTATCTCTTGTGCGTGCTATTAAAACCAGGCTCACTAAATGCTGGTCCTTTGTTTTGACTTGATTGCAAACATGCGGTTAGAGAGGGCGTTGGATTATCAAGTGTCATTAAGTGATTGGATAAAAGTACAGGACTTCATGCAAAGAGATAAACATCTGGAATATGAGACTTTTTTCCCGGAATAAATATTGAGCACTTTTAATTATAAACTGTTCAGGGGAGACGTAGTGTTTAGCTTCGCAGCTTGAAGGTGCTCGGGCAAGAGGTTCTACAGTGTAGAGTTTGCATGTTCTCCCTGCGCTTGTGTGGATTTACTCCGGTTTCCTTCCACGGTCCAAAAACATGTACATTAGGTTGATTTGGTGATTTTGCTTGTCTATCTATGGATGGACCGGCGACTGGTCTTTTGTGTGCCCCTGCTTTTTGCCATATACTACAGAAGACCCCTCTGATCCCAAATTAGGGAAATAAGCAGGTTAGAAAATGTATGAATGAATGAGAGTATGATTTGTCACATTTTGAGACCTAGTTACAGTATGTACAGCAACCGTTTCACCCTCTCTTTTTCTGTTGTAAGGGTTGCCAGAGCTATTTTCTTTTTAGTTTGAGGCTGTTTTAAAAGGCTACTGCATGAAAATAACAAACTGTTTAATCAGACTCGGCTTGGGCATGTTTAGTTTGCAGTAATTTTTTTTTCTGTGGTGTTTTTTTAAAGCAAAGAATTATGGAGTAAAGTTTGAGAGGACTAAACTGGGAATCTACATTTCTGTTTCACTTTAAATAGTGCAGTCAGTAATATTCATTCTTGAATGGAATATTTTTTTTATTTATTGATTTTTATAATGTAATCATCCTGGTAAATTTTTTTTATTGTATATTATATTGTAACACAGATTTGTTATCCTCTTTCATGTCATGTAGTTTCCGTATGCTGTATACACAATGTGTTGCATTAATAAAATAAATTAAATTCTATTTTTATGATTCTTAAAGGTCTTAATAAAAAGTCTGTAATACACTTTGATTTAACAATTAACAAGTCACACCCACATGGGGTAGCAATTTTTCTCTCCACTCACTTTCCGGTCTTATATGGTACATATGTTTGCAGACTCTTTACATCATCTGCTACTGTCCTGCTCGACTGATTCTCTTTAAAAGCTTCAGCATCCAGATCCTTATAGCACCAAAGCTAACTCTAATCTCCATCTGCACTCCTAAATAAAGAGACCCGCTAGCTTTTTTTTGTCTGTCTATTGACTGGTTTCTCTGTGACAATTATTTTGAGGTTGTACATAGAAAAAATAAAATGTCATTGTTTACTTGTAGTTTACACTAGCTGCATTTATCCTATTACTTGAATCACATTTACCACTTTTTCTGAAGTAGTAGATCCTTCGGCAGCTCCCGTTAAAGGTCGCCACAGTGGATCACTGTGATCCACACATTCAACTTGGCAAAGTTTTACATTGGATGCCCTTCCTAACTTAACCCTCCCTTTTATCCGGGCTTGGTACCGGCACTAAGGCTGCACTGACTTGTGCAACCGTAATTGCTGAGATTTCGCCTAATGTACATGTTTTTAGGCAGTGGGAGGAACCTCAAGCGCAGGGAGAACATGCAAACTCCGCACAGAAGCATCCCCGACCTGAGAATCGGGATCTTCTTGTTTTAGAGATGAAGCAGAAACATGAATGATTCTTTTGAGAAATAATCTGCTCAAACATTGAACGATATTGGGTAAATTGGTGGTCTTGGGTAACATGCTGTTCCAGCCTCAAAACAATGGCGGAGATTTACATCTCACTTTGGTCAGCGTTGTTGCATTAGATATTGAAAATAACCAGACCAACTCCAGAGAAAAGCCCACCCATATATAAAAATCATCAGCCCAAAAAGTGTCATTTTATAAACTGGAAAAATATAAATAGACACTAAAATAGCAGTGCACACTATATACATAATTAGCTAGCATTGTTCTGGTTTACTGGTGCAAAAATATTCTATTTATTAAGCAAAGGCAATCGTGGTCTTGGGATGTCCGGGCTGCTCGAGGTGACTGGATTTGTTGTAAACGACATTACTTCCAGTCATTCTGAAGAAGGTGGTGTTTCTGCAGTTTATCAAAAATTGCCATTTCCCTGCCAAACGTCTTTGTGAGTTTTAAATGGCTGTAAATGATTATCTACCAAAAATTAACCAGAGACATACATTTTCAATCCACCAAGAAATTAATTTTCCTCTTGCTGACGAAATAACCGGCTGCTTGAGCTTGGATTTATCACCGATGCAAATGAAAAGCAATTTACCTTTTGTAATTTGTACATGTTTGATACAAAAGCAGCATTATGAAAAGGCCTGGATTCAAGACCCATCAGCTCCAATTCAGCCACTGTTGGTTCCTTGAGCAAGACTGTTGACCCTTCCTGCTCCAGGAAAGCTGTACCATTCGATTCAGAGCCCATATTTAGCTAAAATGGCATATGCAAAGAAAAAAATCCCCATGTTGTACGGTTTGTAGTTTTACAGGATAATTCAAGTTTAGGGATTGTACTAAAGTAAAAACAGTGTCCTGAGATTACAAGGTTTTCTGTAGTGTTTATCACTATTTTTGGCCCAACATATCCAAGGCTGCTGTATTGATGCATAAAACATTTTGCTGAAACAAAACATAGACATACAACTCAATGGAGACAGAAATCTAGTATATCATTATATTGTCTTATTCACACACGCTCCTTTTGTTTCCCAGATTTACTGTTTTCTGTTCGAGAGTTTAAAATGATACCTAGAACACGGCCATTCCAACCTTCTTAGCAGTGGTGATGTATGAGTTCCATCATCTGTGCCATTCAGAAAAGGTTTAGTAGCAGGCAAAGAGCTCCAGAGTCATCAGAAAGACTGGTTTGAGCGGGCCAAGCTTGATTGTACTGAAGTGTTTGTTAATGTGCAGTTGTGTGGGTGGTGTTGCCAAATTTCTGAACTGCCACACGCCCTTTACACCAGAAGTCTGGTTTGGGCCCTTTGTTCTCTGTCTGGTAGCTGGCCAGACCAGAGGAGAACAATATGCCCATGCTCATTGCTCTGTACAGGCCATCAGAGTTCTTCTACTCCAACCATAATGCTCTTTAGTGCTTTCTGCACAGGGGCAATTGTTGTGATTGAATAGTACTAATATAATATACTAAAAAAATAACTAGGAGAATTCTCTATTAGACAATGTCATCATTTATAATGGACATAGTTCTAGTTGGTGCTAAAAATCTATGCCTAAGCTTTTTTTTATTATTTAAAGTGCAATCCAGTTGGTTTTGGATGAAAAGGAATCACCATGTTGTTTATTCTGTTGAAAAAGTTCCCCTTGCCCGAGAACTCCTCTTCACCCGACTGCCCTTGTTTGCTTTCATGAGCCTTCTCTCCAAGCTCTAAGGTATGGGACAAATTAGTGCTACACGATTCACATATGACATTCAGTACATGAATAACGGCGGAATATACTTCTCCTAGAAACTTGTAGAAAAGAACAAACTGATCCCCCAACTACCACACTTTGAGATGAGCTAAATCTAGATAATGAAAAGAGGTGGATTTCACTAAACATTTAATATCGTTTTCTTCCTGGATCTGTAGGGTGGGGTTGGGAGATGCACAGTGAGGGTCTCATTGTTAGAATTATTCATGCCTTGTCCACATTTTCCAGCTATCTTCTCATTTCCTGTCTTCCCTCAATGACCATGCTTTTCCAATGGCTTTTTAGGCCCAGGAGTGAGCTCAATAAAGGGAAGAGCAGCAAGTGTTCTGAGGAAGCTACTGAATGATTAAGCTTTATGAATATCTTTTTGGCTTTGTTAGCAACTCTGTTGCTGTGATACAGTTTTTGGGACTTCTGGGTGTTGCCGAAAGTTTCCATCTTGGGAGTCATTGTTTGCTTCACTACCAAGGAACATTTTATAGCATACAGCTGTAAGAATGAAGGCAGCCACTGTTTACGCTGTATAACTCTGGAGAGGTTATACCGTGACTGTGATAGTCAATTGAGCTCAATTGTCATCATACTATAGTCTCTGCACCTGATTGGCATTATCCTAAACGTGATTTGAATCTTTTACAAGACCAGACTGGTGAGGATGGGGATTATGTTTTTGATTTCTGTTGTGCATTCTGTGAAGGCATAGCTACGTACACTGGACATCTGGATCGTGCTGCGTGTTTGGGAACAGGTTATTAATGACTATTGGACCATGGCATAGACTTTAAAAGTCTTATGCCCAAATCGTGGTAGTTCTTCAAAAAGGGGTCATCCTGAAAAAGATCACTCTTTATAAGGAGGGCATATGTCTGGTCGGCACTACATAGCACAGATCAGCAGGTTCAACCCTTCACACACCTCATGCAATACATCTCATGAGCAGTTAATTAAGGAAGAAATGTGTGCTATGGATTATTTATACATTTGTTTGATCAACACGCAGAATGTATAATATACCAATGCGCGCATGTCTTGCATCTTTGCTGCCATGTTACCAAATCACTTATACCTGTCATAGCGCACAAGGATGAGTTTGGGTTCATTATCAGACCTTTGTGTAGGGACCAGAATGGTGGGGGTGTTAACCTCCTTTAGAAAGATTCTATTTAAAAGGAGGACAGCCACTGATTATAAAATGCGCAATTATCATCGAGGGCTGAAGATTTCTGATCTTTTCATTGCTGTGGATCATTGATTCTATGCTAAAGATTAGGAGATACTGTCTGGGGTGCTCTCAAGCAAATTTGAAAGGGCAGTGTTTTGGAATGGAAATCAAAGCTAGTAGCTAACGCTGTGTGAATAAATGCTAAGAGGCAATGAAGTGAGCAGAAAAACTGCAGAATTGAATCACTGAATCTGATGTCCATCTGGCCATTTATTCTTCGCTCTTCATATGCTGATCGGTAAAAGACTGGTGTCCAAGCCTACTTGTGAATTATTTTTTATTAAATTTTTTTTCATTCATTCATTCATTTTCTAACCCACTTATTCCATAATTCAGGTTAACGGAGGTCTGCTGGAGCCTATGCCAGCATATAGGACAAGGGTAAGAGCATAAGAGCTTGCATAAGAGCAAGGGTACACTCTGAACAGATCGCCAGTCCATCACAAGGACACACATGGACAAACAACCACGCTCAATCCTATAGGCAGTTTAGAATCAATGTAATGTATGTATTTTTTGCAGGAAACCAGAGTACCAAGGATAAGCCCACCAAAGCGTGGTGAGAACATGAAAAACACAAATAGACCTTTGCCTGGAAATCGAACCGGAACCTTCTTGCTTTGAGACAATATTTTTTTTTAAAGTTTAATCTATTCTGTAAATGCATGCATGTTGATCTTTGACAGATCAACATGGTTCTGTTTGATCTAGAAGCATTTTATTACAGATAAAACAAATCCTAGACACTGCTCCATGTTATTAAATTTACAAAAGGCAATTCCAGTCATTACAAAACCACAAAAGTAAATGATAACGATAAATTAAAATAAACACATTCTTCATACTAGTGATGTTGCAGGAATGCATTAGCCAGCCAAGTTACGCTAAAATTAATGTTTTTCATTCATATTCAATTTCCAATTTTATTTGTCACATACAGGATTATACACCATATAACATATGGTGAAATGTGGTTTTTTTTTGCATATTCCATCTTTGAAGATTTGGGTCAGGGCTCAGGATCGGGTATGATGCGGTGGCCGTGGAGCAGGAGGGGTTAAGGGTCTTGCTCAAGGGCCTAACCGTGGCAAACTTGTGGTGGTGAGGCTTGAACTCGGGTCTCTCTGGATTTCTATTGGGCTTGAACGGGTTTTTCTTGGTCTTCCAAAAAATCAACTCAACCCACTCTAGCTAGGCAGTCTAATAATTTAAAAAAAAAAAAAAAAAAGCATGTTCAACATTTTTGCTTACTGTATTGGGAAATATTTAATTTTGTTCAGCTTTTTAAGGCCAAATTGCTATTCTATTTTTCTACTAATAATAGATATATTGGGTTGTTTAATTTTGGTCAATGTCCATGCCTTCTCATTATCTGACTGCATTATTTCTGATGTAAATCAGGGTAGGTCATTGACTCTTTAGTAATTGCCACTCGCACAGTTAAAGCCCTAAAGCAAGCCCATAGCACTGTACCTCAATACTGGCTATTTAATGCGGTGTCAAATGCACAGGGAACTTGTGTGTGGGTTTTTTCTGCACCGGTTTACTTTGATTTAAGGGCTTATTAAAAGTGACCAGATTAGGAGTTAACTCATATGGATCTTATTAGGTTGGTTTAAACTAACCTATTAGACTAACTTGCCTCGAGTTTCTCTAACACTTAGCAGCCATAAAATGTGGTGTTTTACGGCCCTTGTTTACTTCAAACATCAATGCTGTGTGGTAATGGTATATTTGGATGCTTTATAAAGCTTTTGCATTGACTATATATGCAAACCAAACATTATCAATATTAGCAATTATGTGTCATCCAGATGAGGTGACCTATTGTGTATTATTTTTTTATTTTTCATTTTGCTGTCAAACTGTTCTGTTGTGTTGTCTATTTTTAAGTGTTGAACAAATAAAATTGAATTCATTCATTGATTCATCTTCTAACCCGCTTATTCCATCATTTGGGGTCACAGGGATCTGCTGGAGCCTATCCCAGCAGATCTCTGTCAACCTAATATAGGAGAAAACTGGAATACCTGGAGAAAGCCTTTGCTTGTGGCGAGAACACGCAAACGCCACACAGAAAAATCCTTTGTCCGGAAATTAAACCCAGAACCTTCTTGCTGCGAGGCGACCGTGCTAACCACTACGCCACCGCACTGCCCATAATCACATAAAAATTGATTTTGACTTTGAATTGAAATTGAATAGATGTTCAGCACAAGCTTCCTGGAATGGTTAATAGTTTGTTTTCTACTTCCGATTCATCTTGAATATGTAGGACTATGAAATGATTTGAAGTTTTATTTTTCTTTATCTAGAATTAGATTTTTGTTATATGAGAGAATCCGTGTCTTTTTATTGGGTTTTAGCTTTGACAAGCAGCCCAAAAAATGTTTTATCTAAGAAGAACGTGTATTAACTGCACACTTGGCAATGCCCCAGTGAGTCTAAAAGTCCATTAGGAGAATTAACACAGGGGCTCTCCAGACTGCTAGGGTTCTCCCTTCAAATCATCAGGCCTGCACTGGGATTAAAAACTGCCATCGAAGCAAAGTTTGGGTGTAACTCGCTGTCTTGCTGTCAGCCAGATTTTTGTGGAGTATTAGGTTGATTGCGGCATGCTTAAGAGATTGCTCCACGTACAGCTCATTTAGTAATTAACTAGGAATAAATTGACAAACAAAAAAGAAATTTCGCTGCTAAGAAGCTTTCTCGTGCTTGCTATGGGTAATGATGGCTAAGACAAAAATTATATATTAGCCATTATAAAGGGTAACAAGAGACATACATGTCTAGTCTCTAGTGTGCGCTCTGAAAACAATACCTCGGTCTGCTTGTTTTGTTAAGCCATCCCATGGCTGAATAATGTCCTTGTCAGTGTGTCGAGTAGATACATCTCTTCGTTCCTAAGTAAGCTGTGGTGCTGAAGCACACTTGCTGACCCAGCAATACCTACACCAACCTCTGACACCCTCCCCGCATTTTGGCTTCTAAGATACACTGTTAGCATCCCCAGAGAGCTGTGGTGCTACACATTGTTTAAATGTACAGCAGGGATTTTTTTTCAGGGATTTGCAAATGAATGATTGAGGTAAACTAAGTTTAATAACCTAGGATCCTGCAAAAATCCACTCCAAATAATAGTTATTCTGGTTAATTTAGTAGGGTAATAGCTAGAAAGAAACCAAGTGAATCCCCACAGGAAACCCATGTACATATGGGAAGATATGTGAAACTGCATGCAGGCAGTAATCTGAGCTCAGGTTTGAACTGGGCATCCTAGAACTGTGAGATGACGAACAGAGTGAAATGAAATCAGTCGAGGGTGAAGAAAAAGAATAATTTAGATGTTCAGCATAAACACATAGTTTACTTACCAAATTAAGCAGTAAATGACATCTGCATATCTATTTATTGATGTTTACTGTTCAAGATATAATAACAGTATTGGTTGTAAAATTAACCACCAAGCTACAGTCTGATATATTATATTATATTATATTATATTATATAGAATTTCATCAGTAATAAATTTACCAACAGAATGGAACCAAAAAGTCCAATGACCAAAATCAAGTAATTAATTAGGCATGACATGTTGATTTTATGATGGCAAGGTTATGCTGTGGTCGGTTGTTGCCACCAATCTTTACACTAACAATTGACAAAAAGGCTAAAGGCTGAAGTGGTACACCCTTAACAGGCTGCAAGCCCATCACATTTTAAGATGAACTAGAACACTGGCAACACAAGGCTGAAAAGCCTTTTTAGGACCTCTTATCCATGTTTGTGCAACTGAGCAATTGTTGGTTAAGGGCCTTGCTCAAGGGCCCACAGAGATTGTTTGGTGGAGGTGGGAATCGAAGGGAATCAAACATCTGTCTTTGTAGTATCAGTTCAACACAGTAACCACTAAGCCACCATTTCCAGCACATACTTTTTATGGCGCATCAGAAAAATATCAGCAGTTGTTGCACCCAGGAATAGGCTGTAGGTACAATTGTATTGTTTTCAACATTATTTTGTACATTATTATGATTATGTAGATAAGCTGATTTTTTTTTTTCTATAAATGTTTAGAATTGTACTCTCTAAAATGTCAGATTTGTAAGCACATTGGATAAATAAACATTGGCTAAATTATCTTTGGTCAAGCAGTTGATTTGCGCTTTCATTAGGTGTGTGTGTGTGTGTGTGTGTGTGTTTGTGTGTGTGTACACGCTGTGTCAGCAGTATGGGTTTGCTCTTTGCAAGAGCTCTCACACACCCCCTCCCAAGCTCTCTTCCCCTGGCCCTATCCAAATGTTCATTCTTATGGCCTGAGTAATTAGCAACATTATATGCAGCCATGTGTCTGGTGGTATTCAGAGTATTGCTCTTATTTTTACTGCACTTTTCAAGATTTAAGTGTGCAGCATGTTGTATGCCTGCGTCTGAGCGTGGGTGTGTTTGTGTGTCTCTGCAGTAAAAGATAGTAGAGTATCTATTAGAAAAGGATGGAGAAAAAGAAGCACACGCACACCTACGATGACTGACTCGCCTGTGAGCTGCAATTGTATCATCGACAATGGTTGTATATCATATTACAGGACATTCTATACCCTACGTCTCTTCTTTTGTTCCGTATGTCGTATTTTGCTTCTCGTAGGCTTTAGCTCAACATGCTGTGACGAAAGACAGCAGTTTTTGGCACACCCATCCAGCTGCATAAATTTAGCCTCCCGTGTTGCATCGAAAAAGAAGCTATTCATTGTCATGGATGTGTTTGTCTGCAAATGGCAGCTCATGTTCAGCTGGGATAGGTTGAAGACTCATTCATTTATTTGTCAGACAATAATGTAAGTTCCAAGCCCACAAACGAGGCTTGACCTTATTAGCATTTTGATAGTCAAGGTCCGTTTGTCCTACTCTATCCTGTCCTATTTACATTTGAATCCAAGAAAAAGCTTGGTGTGATGGATGAACAGAAATGGTTCTGGAATCGAAGCATTTTTTTGGAATTCACTAGAGAGCTGAGAAGGAAATGGCAATACAGGGTTGACGGCAAAAATGTGGACTGAACAATGCTACAGGAAGAAGAAATCAAAAACGCTAGAGAATAGATTCTGTGTAAATGCAAGTATTTGGAGCATCACGCAGATATCGCATTTTATTTTCTATGAATAAAAAAAAAAAATTATATATATATATATATATATATATTAGTGTGTGTGTGTGTGTGTGTGTGCAGTATATTTGTGGTGTTGTAAAAAGCCTTTGATCTTTTTTTTCATCGCATGTAATAGAAGCACAAGGCAACCCACGAAAGAGCCAGTAGCCTTTCCCTTGCATCTGCTGAATTAAATATGAGTTTTTAAAGCTTTGTTTGTGGTTTTATTTGAGACTAAATTTGAGTAACTCCACAGAATACACTTTTAACTTAACATTTCACCTGCGATGAGCTTTCATCTTTGCAGAGTAACGTCAAATCTCATTGGCAGAACACTGCATTGGATATCGTACTATATTTTATGTATTTTCATATTTATATAATATTAGTCATCATACAGACATGCTAACTCTGACAGCTAGTTAACTGTAAATAAATATTTCATGGCGATTTCTCTTGTTAATCTGACATGCTTGTTTTGAGCTATGGGAGAAAACCTGAGTTCCTGGAGTAAAACTACAATAACTCTCAAATATCCCTGTTTGGAAATCTAACCCAAGGGCTTTTTACTGTTATGCGGCAGTAAGCCACCATGTTGGGCATAATTTCATTTATTTTTTTTAAATGTTTCAAATCCAAATGGAACAAATTAATTGCTTTTCAGATCTTGACTATCTTGTGTTATAAACATGCCGGAAATGGAGATGCTGCAGACAGCAAACTCTCACAGATGCAGTAAAGATTTCGCATCTGTCTGATAAAATGCTAATACAGTAAAGTCTCAGAGGATTTGAGACGACAGAAGACAAGTGTGTGCTTTCTCGAGGGTTTTTTTTTTTTTTGCCAGAGAAATAAAACGGAGGAGTTGTGCTAATTATTAGGTGGTGCTAACACTGGCTGTAGCGTAATTGTTGCGCTGTTGATTCCTGATTTGCTTAGGTGTCATTTCATTCTTTTAATGAACGTTTCCAAGGTGGTTAGCACATTTGCTTTATACCTTCCTAATAGAAGATTTAATTTGTCTGTGTGGCATTAGCTTGTTCCTTCCTGTGCCACATGGTTGTAAAGTGGCTGGTATCTCTAAATTTCTATTTGCAAATGGTTGTCCCCAATTTTGTGCCCTGAAATTGACAGTTTGCAGGTTTCTAATGACCCAGTTTATAATTGGTGCTATGGAATATGGGTAGATAAATGAACTGACCTCAAATGTGCATTATTAATTTGGTCATTTTTAACAAATATAATTTGATTATATATATATATATATATATATATTCCGTATATATAGTCCTCTTTTAAAAAGGTCCGTTATAGTTAAAACATCTCAGATTGTGTTTTGGTATGTCCATTAAAACTTGAGGCTATGGATGCAAAGTTTCAGTGTATGATCAAAAGGATAGAATAAAGGAAGTATTGAATGGACTGGCTCAGAAGTTTAAAAGGCCAGGGTGGATGTGTGAATTGGTAGTGTCAAAGCGACAATGTCTTTTTATGCAATCCAAAATTGAATGCCTGTGTTGTCATATTTGGAATTTCACAATGACTATACTATGCGTCACTGACTGTCAGGTCCACATCAACTGAAAAGACATGGAAACTTTTCTCATTTTCCTGACATCAGCGGCAAAGCTGCATGATTACTGAGCAAATGAAATGGATTCATTTTATTTTGGTCATTTGGTTTCAAACAATATGGCTGTGTGTCTGACTGTGCTGGTCCATTTCTAACTTGGACTGCAGTTTCTATGTGTGTGCACGTGTGTAAGCTAAATATTTCAGTCAATCAACTTCAACCCCACTTATTCCCTAATTTGCGATTACGGGGGTCTGCTGGAGCCTCACTTAGGGCAAAAGGCAGCGGAACACCCTGCCAGGTCACCAGTCAATCACAGGGCCACACATAGACCAGATACATACAATTTAGAATCACCAATCAACCTAATGTACATATTTTGGAATGTGGGCGGAAACATGCAAGCACAGCGGGAAACTAAATTCTGCACAGAAAGACCCCTTGTCTGGAAATTGAATTCAGGACCTTCTTTCTGTGAGGCGACCATGGTAACCACTACGCCACAGCACCACCTAGCTAAATATTTATCATTTGGTAATTTGATCTTGTCTTCCTAATAAGATAAGGACTGGGTAAAAAATGGAGCCAGCTAACTATTTGGATGTTTTTCTATATCAATATTCTAACCTAAAATCCGATTTAATATTTAATTAAAAATTCAGTTCAGATTTATTTGCAGTACTTTTTTCACACTATTGATTTATCTCAAAGCAGTTCAAGGATAATAATAAAATGAGTAAAAATGTCAGTTTGTCCCTGAGGAGCTAGCCAGAGGCGAAGGTGGCAAGGAAAAACTCACTGGGGGGTAATGGGAAGAAACCTTATACTCAAGGAATCAGACTCAACAGGGAAGCCATTTACATTTGGGTGATGAACATGTCACAGGAATTATTGTGTGTTTGTGTGCGTGTGTGTGTGTAAACATGAGGTGCTGTCTAAGTCATTGTGGCTGTAACAATTATCATCCGGCTATGCGACATCAAGGAGGACCAGGCAGATCTGGAGTAGATGGCGGTCTGAAACACTGACCTACGGCTACGGTATTAAAAGCAAAGATGGCAGAAAATAAAGGCTGACTCTGTATTTGTTGAGTTTTTAGCTTTTTGTTTGACGCTATTTTATTTGAAACATTGCAGTGTACTGCAATATATATATAATGATATACGGAATCATGACCAAGGTTTTGTGAAGGGTCTTGTCTCTAGTTTTCTCACATCACTGTAAAGAAAACTATTTTTATTCACTTGCGAATGATCCAGAGGTGTAAGCTCTCTTTCACTAGGGCTAAAATCTGCAGAAAAGCTTGTGTATAGGGATGCAATAGGGATGAATAACTCTTTCATACAGTTTACTTGAACCACATGCAGTTGCTAATCATATAGCATTTTTGCTATCTATAGGGTGAAGCATGTCTGCACTGCTTTACAGCTCTGGTTACATGCCGGAGGCCTGGCCCATGACTGAACTAGAGATTGTATTACTCTTCTTCAATCCGTTGAAAAGTTACCCTGATCACGATTGTTTAACTTTGGTCTTTATTGCCTCCAACTATTCCACTAATACCAGACCTTAATAATATAAAAATAATAATAATTTAGCAATAATAATAATTGAGTATACAATGTACAATGCAGTATTAATAGTATTCCTTAGAAACTGTCATGATGGTAATGATTACTAATAATAGTAATTTCTTATTTCATTGGTTTACTTGTTAATATTTAAAAATGAATATTTTAAAAAATAAATAAATAAATAGTTTTTTTTTTGTTGTTGTTTTCATTAATATTTTTAGAAAATTGCTCTCAGCTGCAGCAGACAATGTTGCCATTGTTTTATATTAGCAACATCTTATTTTACAGAAGAAGAAAAAGTTTGAGAAATGGCTTTAAGCATTGAAAGTATAAGAGCTGATGATTGACTGTAAACACTTTTGGTTTATCTTTTACTGAGACGTTGGTCTGAATATTCATGTCGAGTGTAACAATATTTAGAGCAGCTTGAAAACCTGGAACAGAAAATGAAAAGTTTATAAGTGGCAAATTATAATGTCTGGTTTATTCACATTTATAGTAATGTCATTAGCAGTGTGTGTGGTGGTATTAACAATTAAATTTGAGTTGTGATAGTCTGGTATAACAGAGTATTAAAATGGATGTAGATCATGTGATTCATCTGATAAAAGGAATAATAACGTATTACCGTAAATAGTGCAATATTTTTGTACTACTGTATTATTTATAGTGTTGAAAGGATGATTGATTGTACTGATAATACAGCTAGCTCACATGACTTCTGACATGGCATTCGATTCGGTACAGTTTGAGTTTTTTATCGATCATTGAAGCACACTTTACTGAACAATGGCAGGACGTCCTGCAATTTATTGCTATGCACAAGAATAAACAATAACCAGTGTAACGTTGTGTGTGTGTGTGTGTATATGTGCTATATATATATATTTTTATTACTACTAAAAAGAGAATTCGGTATGTTACTTAAAAGAATACCATTTTAACTCCTAACCACCTCACCCATCTGCTGTTGGTGCTTCAGGCCAGCTGTTATGGAGCCCTACATGGCGGGGCTGTATTTTCCCAAAGGTAAGCTCAGTGTGCTGAGCTGTAATCCTCCTCCAAGACTCTGCTTTGACCTTTCACTTTATAGCAACGCTGACCAGCCAAAGGAGCAGCAGGCTGTGAGAAACCTGAAAGCTGGGCATTAATGTACATAGGGCTGAGTGATTATGGCTTACATGTAATTTTATCACAAGCCAGCAAAATTAGAGGTTTCTTAATTACTACATTTACATAAAATAATGTAATGTAAAATAAAGTTTATTAAATTAAAAACTGATTGTCACGTGTTGGGTCATGTTAAGTGATCATTTCATCTCTGGCTTTATACCACATGGCTGTAAAATATTCTATCCATTTTTTTTGTCCAAAAATTCCTAGAGATGAACTTTGGGATTCTACTGGATAAACAAGTTATACCGAGGAAATTGTAGTGGTGCAATGGATCACAAAATTCACAGTTCAGATCACATCACATCACAGCCAATCGAACTTCTGTCTCTGTGTTTACTTGGTTTCTGAAATTATCGGTGATGACTTGTAAATTGTGCCTATTCCACTCCTAAATCTTATAGAGGGGGGTATCTATAACATCAGATATCTCATTTCCCACTCGGCGCTAAACTTCCTGATGTGCTTATTGCTTTAGCCTCTAAAGCCACAATGCTCCCATAAATGCGATTTGGATAATGCAAGAATCTTTTCAAATTTCTCTGCTCCTCCTCTTTCATTTTTGACAGTTTAACATGCCCCTATTATGTGACTACCACTGCCCCATGTAATTACCTATTTACCTAAAAAAAAAAAAGGGGAAAATAACGCTGTCTAGGCTATGGCAAAAAAAATGGATGCAGCGAGAATAAAGATTTATGAGGGACAGACGCACTTTGTGTTCCTTGGTCAGCATTAGACTGTTCTGACAAAAAGTTTACAACTAGCATGGCTAAAGCAGAAGATATCAGTGTTGGACTGTGGTACGCGATGTGGTAAGAACAATGATCTTAGGAAACTTTGGTGTACAAGTCTACTTGTGTGGATGGACATACAAGTCTTTTCATGCCTGCTTGCTCTGGGACAAATTAAATTGCAAAGGCTTCTCCTTCACATACACACGTCTCCCTGACCTAATGCAGAAAGGCCTCACTAATCATCCTGCATGTCTGTTACCGGGATGATTTAAAGTGCCTCACCACTTTAGCCGATGGTTTAATTTTCCAGGGAATCTTCACAGCCTGGATTAAATGGCATTTTTCCAGAAGGCTCTATCTTCACCCATTGACCCCCTAAAGAAGACTAGGAACAGCTGTTCCACAGATGTGCCTTTTAACAAAAGATTCTCCTGATAATGTAGAATTTCAAAGAAGAAATTGGTAGCCAGAAAACACTCAAGGAATAGAAACAACAATACCAATAATAATTGCAGTAATGCAACAGCATCGTTTGCTGAAGAATTGATCTTATAAGATACCCTAAGGATGCTGGTGGATAAAAATACCCCATGTGAACTCCTAGTGTGCCGTCACCACTATGGGCACTTCTGTTAATTACCCTGTTGCTTAGCAATACATGTTCCAGTAACTGGAAAGTCATTTGGTGATCATTCATTAATTGTGTCTTTTGTGCGCTGGCATACAATATCTGGAAAATCAGGCTATGGTATTTTATTGATTTTATATTAATATATTACTTGGGCGGATATACTTGCCTCACAGCAAGAAGGTTCGATTCCCAGACACAGGGTCTTTCTGTGCTGACTGTTCTTCTTGTGCCTTTGTGGGTTTTCTCTGTGGACTCTCTGTCAAAATGTACATGTACATTAGGATGGGGGGGGGGCTCTACAAAGGACCTGTCGAGGGTGTACTCCTTCGTTACCCTATATGTGCTGGGATATGATCCCTGTGACCACGAATTGGAGAATAAGCAAATTAGAAGATGAATGAATGAATGAACTTAATAATCCACTGCAGATTTTAGTAGTTTCCACTTTATTCGTGTAATGAGAATTAAAGAATTCTTTCATAGGATATTTTTAAAGAGGATTATTGTTTCTTAAACAGCTGTTTTGAAATCGGTTTTCCATTCTGTTGTGTATGTTTTATGATGCACTGTATTAATGTCAAGGGAAGCTCTATTCCCTTGGATTGTATTCTTGACCCTATGGACAATGCAAAAGTTAATAACCTCCTGATGACGTCTCATGTTAATTCAAGTGGGGGAATTTTACAGAAATGATAGTTACACACAAACAAAATCCATGCTAGAAAATCCTTTGGCAGGGCTGAAGGTTTGCAATGGCTTATGAATCCAAGTAGATTTGTGTCAGCCTATGAATAAATACGATTCCCAACTAATCTGCACTTATTCTGATGAAGGATATGCAGACAAGGAGGAGGGAGGTGTGGGTTTATTGGTTTTATTTCCTTTGTCTGGGAATTGGCTTCTGTTTTCTTGGAAACAGGCTAGCTACATGGTGTCCCGTCATATAGTATGTAGGTGGAGCAATTACAGAAACCAGTGTCCTCTGGGAGTAAAGGGGGGGGGGGACTGTCCTGCATTACAAATCTATGTGCTAATCGTATAAATGTATGTGCTTACAGGGGAATGTTTAAGGCCTGTTTAAGCTGTTAATCTATGTGTCTACCTTCTAGTTGCTTCCTCCCTAATAAGATCTATGATTGTGTGAGTTTTTATAGTGCAACTAAAACACCAATCAAGCCGTGTATACACACACACACACCTACACACACGCACCTGTCTGATCGTTGGAATGTCTTTTGCATGCTTTTTGCATTTGCCTTTTTTTATTGCAAGTGATGCAGCGTGAGCATCATCCTCCATGGTGACATTCATTAAAGCTGGCTGTTGGGTTACTTGTGCACAATTCATCTTGTTTGATTAATGCTTATGCAAAATGCCAAAGGCTGATTTAAGAGTTGGACAATTTTATTATTTTTTTTAATGAATGATGTAATGTCTCTCTTAGGTCATCTTTACGGTATCCTCACACTATCTATCATAGCAGGATACTTATTTGACAGCAGAGCGAAAGGTTATCCGAATTCATGAATTAAAATGTGAACTAGTTTAGTTTTCCAGACACAGTTTGTTTTTTTTAGAACAAAAACAAAATGTATCCATTATCTTTTGGCTGGTTAAATTTAAAAGCAGGCTCCGAATGACATGCTAGTTTGGATGATGGGCTTCAGTTGGATCTAAGAGATCTGTTTTGTGAATGTATTTTTATTCAGTTATTCGTCTATGTATGTGGCAATAGACGGACTTACCTGCCCCTATGTGTGCTGTGATAGGTAGACCTTCATGACCCCGAATTAAGGAATAAGCAAGTTAGCAAATGAATGAATGAATAATTTGTTAGACATAATTGTGGTCATCATATCCACTCTCAATTATTGAAAATTTGTAATAGTCACAAGAGGGAGCAGGGGGCGGCAACAACAACAAGAAGGTCCGGGTTCGATTCCCGGGGCGTTTGCCTGTTCTCCCTGCGCTTGTGTGGGTTTCCAAAATATTTCCAAGTGTTAATAAAGCTTTATATTTTAGATGATTAATTGATCTTACGGTGAGGGGAGAACGAGCAAGGAGTAGGGAATTACAATCTGTACTAGAGCACAGCAGAAATTGTTTCCCCTACAATCAGCTTAAAGACTCTGCTTCAAACATGCTCTCTCTGTTTGCATTACAATAAGCAAATACGCATGTTAAGTTCAGATGACACTGCTCAACGTTTTGCATCACATCACCACAATTTACAGCAATGATGGTTTCTGGCGCTTCATTCTTTTAATCTAGCAAAACATTAAGAAACCAACGCATCCTTGTTTGGACGTGGGTCTGTTCTGTTCTCGATATTGTTGTTTTTGACAGCATTTCTGATCGTGTAAATGTGTAATTATTATAATTATTTGTATTATTTAATTGATTTAAATGTGTTGTCATTTTACCACAAATTAAACAATTATAGACAATTAATTGTCAAAAACCCACCCATTAGGGTTGCAACGGTTCTAAAGCCGGATAAATGTGGAGGGTTGCGTTAGGAAGGGCATGCAGCTTAAAACCGCGCAAATCAAATATGCGGATGAAAAATAAGAATTTCATACCGGATCGCTCGAGGCCCGGGTTAACAACGACCGCTACATGTACTATTAGCCAACATGGTACCGGTGGAAATTAGGCTACTGTTAGCCAAAGAAAGAGAAGGAGAGGAGGAATAGCCATATTTAGGAGGAGAAGGAGAAGTGTAGGAGTGGAGGTTGGGTGGGTTCTTTAAATATTATTACTATGACTGGTAAAGGGAGACAGTTAGCTGACATGATGGAGCGGAGAAAGGGGTGGATATGTTGTGTGTTTAGGAGACCAGATGGAAAGGGAGTACGGCCAGGAACCTTGGAGGTGGATTTAAACTGTTTTATCATGGTGTAGATGGAAAGAGAAATGGTGTAGGTGTAATCCTGAAGAAGGAGTACGTTGAGAGTGTGGTGAAGAGAGTTGATGATAGGATGATGAAAGTGAGGCTGGAAGTTGAGGGCGTGATGGGAAATATCATCAGTGCTTATGAGCCACATGGAGGAAAAGGAAATATTCTGGAGTGAGTTAGATGGAGTGGTAGAGAGTGTAGCTAGGCATGAAAGATTGGTGATGGGAGAAGACATCAATGTTCATGTTAGTGAAGGGAACAGAGGTGATGAGGATGTGAAAGGTAGGTATGGCTTTAAAGAGAGGAATGTGGAAGGTCAGATGGAGGTAGATTTTGCTAAAAGGATGGATGGAAGAGCATAGGGTGACGTATAAGAGTGGATGAAGTTGCACACAGGTGGACTATATTTTGTGCAGGAGATGTAACCTGAAAGAGATTGGAGACTGTAAGGTGGTTGCA
>JAOTRA010015653.1:0-22854 GCA_026260255.1 Pseudolaguvia tuberculata | reverse complement strand
CCTCTCCTGCACAAAATATAGTCCACCTGTGTGCAACTTCTTCCACTCTTATATGTCACCCTATGCTCTTCCTTCTTTTTAAAATACATGTTAACCACTGCCATCTCCATACTTTTAGCAAAATCTACCATTATCTGCCCTTCCACATTCCTCTCTTTAAAGCCATACCAACGCATCACATCCTCATCACCTCTGTTCCCTTCACCAACATGACCATTGAAGTCTGTTCCTATCACCAATGTTTCATGTTTAGCTACACTCTCAAATCTTGATCTGAATCCGTGAAGGTGATGAGTGGAAACCTTCATCACCCTTAAGAGCTATTATGAATATCTAATTATGCCGTATGGGCTCTGTAACGCTCCAGCTGTCTTTCAATCAATGATATTTTCTGAGATTTGATCAATGTCTGTGTAGCTTACATCGATGACCTGCCTATCTATTCAGAAGACATGATCCAGCATGACCCCCAGGTCTGAACAGTTCTGGAGTGTTTACTATAGAGTAACTTGTTTGTCAAATCTGAGAAATATGAATACCGCCTGTTTCAAATCCAGTTTCCAGGTTACAATGTGAACGCTCACAAGGTGGCTATGGAGGCCAGTCGTATTCAGGCTCTAATGGAGTGGCCCACGCCTAGGACGATCAAAGAATTACAGAGGTTTCTGGGTTTTGATAATATCTGAGGTTCATACAGAATTATAGGATGACTTCAGCCCCATAGGCAACCCAAGCCGCTTGCATTGGAATGAGTCGGCTGAGAAAGATTTTACCACGCTCAATCACGAGCTTAGAGAGCTATCTTCTCTCAGCATCACAGCTTTTCACCACAGCTACACCCAAGTGCTTTCGTCTTCTGAAATCTTACTCCCGCCAAGTGAAATTCCGATGTGGGTGACAAACAACTCTTGGCGATATAGGAAGCACTGGTTGAGTAGAGACATTGGCCGCACCTACACATTTACAGTTCTGACCAATCACTGCAATATGGAACATGTGAAGTGATTAAAGAGGTTAAATGCTTGACAAGCAAGATGAGCTTTGTTCTTCCCTGTTTTTCAGATGTAAGTGACATTTTGTCAAGTCCTGTACTGTTTCTGTGCAGCCAAAGATCTTCAGACACCTCCTGGAGAAGCTACCTGTTCTTTGGCAACCATGGTCGCATATTGCTCTAGACTTTGTTACTGACCTGCCTCCCTCACATAGGAACAGTTCTGCCGTTCATTGATTGATTTTCGAAAGCCTGTTGTTTGATGCACCTTAAGGGGTTCCCTACTGCTTTAAATACTGCCTCCCAGCTCTTCCAAAAGTATACAGGTTGTAGAATAAGTACCATTTTATTTGTTTCAGCAATCAGTACTATGGAAATGCAGAGTTACATGCAAAGGGATTTATTAATTACCTCCAAATTATTTTTTACAGAAAAATTGTAGGTAATAACAGCTATTTAAATTTGCATTTACACATTAATGGTGGTGTCACGCTGGTGTGCGACAGCGCACGCAGCTGAGTCTCGTCGTGCGCTAGTTGCGCAAGCTTTATAAGCCGGCAGCATTTCTCCTAGGGTTGTTGGATTATCGCCTTTTTTGCCTTTTTTCCCCTTTTGCCCTGTTTCCTGAGTCAAGTCATGCTCTCGTAACTTTTGATCTCGTCTAGTTAAAGAAGTCATGTTCATGTATTGATCTAGTTTCGTTTCGTCTCGTAAAAGTATTTGGAGATCTTGTTTTGGTTCTTGTTTTTTTTGACTTAATATTAATAAATAATGAGTTAATTTAAACCGTCAATCCTGCGTTCGGGTGCGCTCCTTACACCCGATCCCACTCCCCGCTCCCATCATGACAGTATAATCCAACCATATCCGCACCCAGCGGATTGGCGGCAGCGCCCCCCATCGCATTCCCGCGAAAATACGACGGAACCTGCAGTAAGCCACGCGCTTACGCAACGCCCAGGAGAAAGTGCGGGCTGGTGTTTTTGTGTCTAACAGGGAAGGCACTGGACTTGGTAGCTCCAGCCTGGGACTCTGACCAGCGTCTCTGGGAGGACCTCCTCCACCTCTTCCTCTATCTCCTCACCACATGCGACTTCCTCACCCCAGTGGAGGCCGCTGTCTTTCTGGCCCACCTTGAAATGTGCCTGGTGGGGTCAGTTGTGTTTGAGGAGCGTCTGCCTGGTCCAGAGGTGGTCGAGGAGCTTCCGCCTGGTTCAGAGGTGGTCGAGGAGCATCCGCCTTGTTTGGTGGTGGTCGAGGAGCATCCGCCGTGTGCGGAGATGGTCGAGGAGCATCTGTCTGGTCTGAAGGTGGTCAAGAAACATATGCCTGGTCCAGTGCTGGTCGAGGAGCATCTGTCTGTTCCAGAGGTCGTCGAGGAGCGTCTGCCTGGTCCGGAGGTGGTCAAGGAGCGTCTGCCTGGTCTGGAGGTGGTCAACAATAGATAGTTCTGTTGCATATGCATTCCATACTGTTATAAAGCTGAGAAGTAGAGTAGAGGGGGCCCTTTTTCTTTACTGTGTGCTGTAAAAGATACCAATTATGCACAATGAAACTTTTTCTTCTTTTTGCTGGCCTCAACATTTCTTCGTGTAATAGTTTATAGTTTATAATTACGATACAAATTTCCATCACACAACTGACATTGTGTTTGAGTGGACCATGTCTTTCACCTCCATTGTCTCTGGTGCCTATCAAGTTGGCAACCCCTAAACCTGGTGGTGGTGTGCGGAAGTGAGGGATGCTGTCAAGTTAAAGAAAGTGTCCTACTAGTTAGCTGGGACTTCTGAGGCAGCTGAAGGGTAAACCACAGCCATTTAAGATTAGTTGGTCAGTACCACAGTTACAGTTTAGCATTTAGCAGATGATCTTAGAGCAACTTAAATTTGGTCTCTTTTTTACAACTGAACAACTGTGGGTTAGGGGCCTTGCTCAAGGGGTGGGAATCAACCAGTAGGCTACCACTTCCCACAATAATGAGAAAAATAAAGATTTGGGTCAATGGCTATTAGAAATTTACCAAAATTTGGATTCATGGTTTTGTACTATTTCACTGTTTTAAGTAGCTATTTGTTAACTACCTCACTGCCAATCTTTAGTCGGTGTTTATTATTGGCTGTAAGATAGCAGACAAAGCCCCGCCCCCTTGTTCATCGTCAGCGGACGATGCCCAACATACTTTGGCGTTAGCCCCGCCTCCATATTTCAGTATTTAAGGCGACATGCATACTCAAAAATCATGCATGATCATAAAGTTTGTTTTTTTTTGGAAATTTCTGAGATTCAGGAAATCTTGTTATGGTTGAATTTCGCTTAGTCTTTGTATACAGTCCTGTTAATATTCTTGTTTCGTATAGAGACTTTGCTTTTGCCTTCAGAGACTTCGTCTTCGCTTTCAGAGGCTTATAGTGTCTCTTTTAGTTGTCCTTTTACTTTAACATTTAGGTCTGTAACAATAAACCTTTTTGCGTGTAACTTTTGTTTTATTATCTTGTCATGTCCTCCCAGCATAGATTGGTCCGGTCGTAACAATTGGGGGCTCATCTGGGATATTTATTTTCTTGGCTTTTTATTATATTCTATATATTTTCTATTGTTTTTGCTTGGCTGCTTTTAATCTTGGGTAGGGGAAGAAATCCATAGAGTTAAAATTGGAATTCGATTTACTTAAATTTTCTCTCTTGCCCACGTTAGAAGAATTCGTACGGTGTAGGAAAAAAGATTTAATTGTGATAGCCAAAAGTCATTAGATACATGTTGTATGACAAGTTAGTGGAAACAACTGTTTTAGTAGTTATAGTAGTAAGTCATCAGGTAGCGACTGATGGAAAAGTCTCATTGTACAACTCAGATTCAGTAATTGGTAAAATGATCTGATGAAAACCGTTTGATTAAAAGAATTAGAACTTTAATTAAAGAAACAGGAGTACAACTGCGATTAAAAGAATAGGAGTTAAAAACTGATTGGGATATCAAGTTATGTAAACTGGATTATAAAAGTTCAAATGCTGCCCAGTAAACCGATTCTGTCACCGCACACCAGACCTCCTTCTGAGTGTGGGCAATCTGATGACGTCGGTAAGTATATTAAACTTGTCCCTCCTTTCCCTGAAACCGAAGCAGACTCGTTTGTGGATTTCAAACGAGTCGTGGCTAAATTAAATGACCCAGAGATATGTGCACATTGCTGTTGCAGTGTAATGTTATTGGCAGATGTTTGAGGTGTTTGTGCATGAAAAGAAAGCATTGTTTGAGAAATGGTGTCTTTTGACCAAAATTACGACACTTGAGGATTTGCAAGAACTAATTTTGTTCGAGGATTTTAAAAACTGCTTGACGGATAGTATTATGGTGCATTGGAACAAGTGAAAGCCTCTAAATTATCCGAGGCTGACGTATTTGTGCTGACGCATAAAACTACATTTTCCCCTCCTTGCATCCAAAAGGTATTTTCCGCTATTGATGTACAGAAAGATAAAGGAAACGGCCGTTTTAGACATGCAAAGGAACTGAAAGATACTTTAAAATGACCTGATAAAAATAGTTTGTTTCTATTGTCTTGATTCTGGCCACATGATTTGAAATTGTAAATCTTGGCAGCAGAAAGTAGGCATTAAACCTAAAGGGGTAGCACTTACCTCTGTCTTGGAACAGACAAGCTCGCGTTCAAATCCTTCTGCCTTTGATTCATTTCTGCAAATGTGTACCTTTTAGCGCTTATAGAGGGTTCTGATTTTAGACCTATTGAGGGATACAGGGTCCACACAGTTATTTCTGGTCCTGTATCAGTTTTATATTCACAGTTACCTGTGAAGGGGATAGATATGACTCTATGTAATTATTTGTCTGAAACTAAAATCTTTCCATATCCGATCGTTTCAGCAAAGTCTGAGGTTATTGTTAAAGTTGATGTGCTGCCGCAAAGAACAGAAATGGAAAGGAAAGGAAATTCGATGAGTGTAAATTGCTTGTTCAATCACAACCATCCTAAGGAAGTGCATGTTTGAAAGAAAATTATGCTGCCCTGAAAGTGAGTAAAGAACAGTAAATTGTTGCTCAAAAAAAGTGTCATTGAGTTAGTGTAGTAGCACTGATGCAGACAATACACAAATTTCAGATGCACCAGTAAGTTACTGTTACGATGGCCGTGTGCTAATGAAGCCATCAGACCCTGAAAGTGAAGGGGTTTCTTAGATTGTTCTCCCCACTGGCTATCACACACAGATTATGAAACTGGCTAACAAGCATATTTGCTCAGGACACCTTGGTGTTACAAAAACGCATGATCGCATTGCTAGGCATTTTTATTGGCCTAGTATAAAGTCTTTGGTGTCTGCATTTGTTCAGGCAGGTAACATCTGTCAACTGGCAGGTAAGCTCAATCAAATAATCCATCAAACTCTACTTCAACCAATTCCTGTCATAGGGGTGCCATTTGAAAGACTCATCCTTGATTGCAAAGGTCCCTTGCCCAAAGCCAAATCTGATTACCAGTACATGCTCACCATAATGAGTACAGCTACTTATTACATAAGCCATAGCTTTGCGTACCATTACCAAGAAAGCAGTGATTAAAGTGTGTTTGGATTACCAAAAGTAATTTAAACAGATTGTGTAACAAGCTGTACCTGCACTTTGTTTGAACAGTTAGCAAAATAACTACAAGTACAACATGCAATATCAACTGACCACCATCCAGAATCACAAGGGCCGCTTCCATCAAATGCTCGTCAGTATGGAGTAAACTGGCAAAGACTGGGTAGGTAGATTGCCCCTCTTGAAGTTGGCTATAAGAAGCACTGTTCAGGAGTCCCTAGAATTCAGCCCTGCCAAACTTGTGTTCAGACATACTGTTTAAGGACCTCTAGAGTCAGTTCACGATCAGTTCTTTTCCAAACATTCTGTGTGCCGTTCCTGGAGCATGTCAGAATGTTCCGTGAGCAACTCCATAGAGCTTGGACACCCAAGTCAAAACAGCATCTTTCCAACACCCACGTCAAGATGAAAGCTATATATGGCAGAAAGAGTGTTGCTCGTACCTTTTAGCCTGGAAGTCCGTACTTGTGTTGTTGCATGTGCCCAGTTCTCCTATCCATGCTTCTTGATTTAATCGAGAAGAAACTCGGTGACAACAATTACACTATTTTCACTCTCGATCGACAATGCAGGGTCTGCCATGTAAATATGCTTAAAGCACATGTTGAAATAAATAAGCCTGCTGTTATCTCTGTAACTAAAATACTGTTTATCTGCCCACTTTTTAAGTGCCAGAGGTGGATGGTTTAGATTACCAAGATGACCATACCTCTTGTGGAGCATTTTCGAACCTAACGATTTTAGCCACACTGCCAATTTACCTGTTAGAACTGTCTGAAGAACACCACAATGATACTATTAATTTAATTAACAAGGATCCCACACTGTTCAGTGACATTCCCTCTCAGACTAACATATTAGTACATGACATTAATGTAGGTCCAAGCATGCCTATAAAACAACATGCTTACAGAGTTAACCTGTGTAACATCAAGTTTTGAGAGATAAAGTCAAGTACTTGGTACGCCATGATTTTGCTGTTGGCACTCAAAGCTCTTGGAGTTCACTGTGCATTTTTGTGCCTGAATCTGACAGATCCTTTCAATTATGTACCAATTTACGTAAGGTAAATGGCATAACAAAAGCTGACTCCCAGAGTTGAATTGTGTCGACTGAGTTGGTTCGTCATGCTTGACCTCCTTAAAGGTTACTGGCAGGTGCCATTGACACTGCGTGCTTCCGAGATCTCTACGTTCACAATATACACTAATGACCTTTGGAATTGTGAAGTCTATCTTGACGCCGTAGGGATTTAATCCATATCGTGGGAGGACCACTTACTCAATATCAATTAGTCCTGAAATGTTTAGCTAAGACATTGTTAACACTCAACCTTAGTAAATGTGAATTTGCCAAGGCAGTGGTCATCTACCTCGGTAAACAAGTTGGGCAAAAAAAGTTTAAGCTATTGCTGAGTTTCCTTCACCAACTTATAAACGTTTTTAGGAATGACCGGTTATTACAGGGGTTTCTGTAGGAACTTTGCCTCCGTGGTTACGCCCCTTACCGCCCCTTAGCACAGAGCAAAAGTTTTTGTGGGATGAAAAGTGTGAGTCAGACTTTTCTTCTGCTAAAGATTTACTGTGTAATGCTCCAATCTTTTGTGCCACAATTTTTGATTTGCCCTTCACTCTATAGGTTGACACAAGAGCTTGTGGTGCTGGTGCAGTGCTGATGAAAGCTGATAATGCTTGAATTGAACATACTGTCAGTTATTTCTCCAAATTTTACCAAATGTTAACAGAACTATAACACAATCGAAAAGGAAACATTGGCATTACTTTTAGTACTAAAGCACTTTGAAGTATATCTAAACTCTCTTAATAGAATTGTAGTGTACACATATCATAACCTGTTAAAATTTCTGTCTCGTATGTCGAACTCCAACCAATGTTTAATAAGATGGTTGCTGACTGTACAGGAGTTTGATTTGGACATCTGAAAGGTGCAGAAAATATCGTAACCTATGCATTGTCCAGAGCTTGATATTTATATTGCAACTATTGTGATGACATGTAAATGATTGTGCGTTGATTTACTACAAATCAGGTTTTGTAATTAAGGGTGGGGTGTTACATCTTCAGATATATATATGTATATATATATATTTTTTTGTGCGTTTGTACATTTTATTTTTTGTTGTTGTTGTATTTGTGTGCTTATATCTTGTGCAATCTCTCTCTTTCTCTCTCTCTTTCCCTCTCTCTTCTCCTAACAGAGCTTGATTGGGACCAGCTGCAGGTGATTGCGTGGCATGCGGGAGCATTGAATTAGCATTGGATTAGTATGCTGTGGTAGCAGAGCAGTGTTGTGAGAGCTTCTGTTGAGAGCGCGTGACAAAGCTCAATCTTCGTTGTCCTAGTACTAGTACTTGATGCGTTGTGAATAATCTTGGTAGCTTGTTTGAAGTTGTGTGTGCATAAGTTGTACCGCAGAGCTCTCACTCTAACTTAAGTATACACCTACAGCGACATACATCTCCATACACACACACACACACATACTAGCACATACAAACATACATACATAACTGTATTAAAAGAGAAGGACGGAGATGTCTACAATTAGAATAAACGCATTTGTAAACATTGTATGGTATTACTGGATTTAAGGATAGAATTTAAGTAGCGGGGCTGAGAGGTGGTGTAAGGTGGCGGAAGAAGCTGTTGTTGATGAACTCTTGTTCATCAACAGCGGACAAAGCCCCGCCTGCTGTGGCGTTAGCAGACGAAGCCCCGCCTTCATGTTTAGCATCGACATCCTGGCGACTAGGTTGCCAGGGCAATGACGTAGTATTTAGGGGTTATTGAACGTATGGAGTGGATAGTATTGTTTGAAGTTTTTGGATATCTTGGAAAGTCTGGTTTGGTCACTGAAGAGATTAGTTTATCTTCTTCTCCTGTAACTTGTTTTATTGTGAGTTATTTCCTAATGATTATGTGTACATGTGTTCTCCTTTTGTGTTAAGCTTCTGGATTTTGCATACCTCAGCACATTCTCATTTTACACACACATAGTCAGCACCAAATGTCCGGTCTTTAAGAGGTTATCTGTAACACATGCTCAGTGGTGTTGAGTTCCTGTCTGTTATCTGAAGATACAGGCAGGTGAGGGGGTTTCCTGTCTGTTATTCTCAGAAGGAGTTGCCCAAAAAGCTATTGTGATGAGTGGCTATTTAAATGAACTCCTTCGATCATATTCTTTAGATTATCTCTACATGAATAAACTGTCATGACAAAGTTCTGGTGTTTTGTTCTATGCTTGATCTCCCCGAGCGCTCGTATATTCTGAGTTGTGATTCGAGACTCCCGGGACACGCCAGCTAAACGGGGGGCGAGGAACAGAGCAGTGCAGCCGTAAATTCTTACAGTCACGGTTCGTCACAATATATAGATTTGTATATATTCTCATGTTGTGTCTAGTCGTCTCGTGTATAGTGATCGTCTGCGTGTCTTTGTGTTTTGTTTTCATGTTCGCTCACTGTATATATATTTGAACCACCTATACGAATAAAACCTTTAACTTCACTGCATAATGGATCCGGCTCTTTTGAATGCTATCACCTCGGTGTTACTGAATAACCCACCACTCACGGATCCAGCAGAAAGTAAGGAGGTGAACTATTTAATTAAGCTGTTCAGCTTGGAGTTTTTGTTGGCACGGCTAAGCTAGCAATAGCATTCAATGCTATGGAGGCTAGCCAGCTAGTCGCTGCCCTCCATCTCCATTCCCAGGCAGTGAAATCGCGAATCGGACAGGCTAACCTCCTAGCCCGATTACTATTGCCGGCACCTGCTAGTGAGCATCCAGCCCAGCCTTTGAGGTTCAATGTCAACTGGGAACTTTGTCTGGACATTATTGCACAGTGTCCTGGCTAATTTTTAGCGCACGCTCACCAGTTCCCGACGGAGAAGGCAAAATGTGAGGTTTTTTTTTACTTTTGCTGGGTGAAAAGGCATTATTAGCTATAGCCGCCGTCTTATACTGGTGGCAACCTGTGGGACTGGATTTGCGTGGTGCACGAGGCTACCCCTGAGTGGAGACCCTGCCTCAGGTCTCATGTAGCAGACCTTGAGTTGGGATCCACAAGGGCGGTCTGACAATATGAAGCTCCTATCATGCACGCCTCGCCAGTTGAAGACTCACGCAAATCGGGTGAGCCTGTGCAAGGTCTTGAGCCTCAAAATGACCAATTCTCATCCTTTGAGCCCGAGGACGCCTACGTACCATCCATCGAGCCAGAGTATATTTTGCCTTGAGCAGTGACCTCGTCTTTGCCTACAGCAGTGACCTTGTTTTTGCCTTCAGCAGAGCCCTCTGCATCTGTTTCAGAGCCTCTGTGTCTGCTTCAGAGCCGCCTTTGGTCCCTTTAGCGCTTTCTGTTTCCCCATTAGCACCATCAGTGTCCTCTTTAGCACCTTCAGTGTCCCCTTTGGTGTCCCCTTTAGCACCTTCAGTGTCCCTTTCTGAGTCCCTTTCAATGCCTACAGTCTCGTCTATGGACAGTTCTCTTGCAAGCACCCAACTAGACTGTGAACTTTTTCCAGTTCTTTTCCCCAGCACCATCGTGTAATGTTTTTGTCGTTGGTTGTTTGTTTAATCCCCTATGCCATGATCGCCCTGATATGTTATTTCTGTTGTTCTATGGTCTCCTGTCATTTTCTGTGTTTTTTATTTCCCCCTGTTTGTCTCTCTATCCCCTTCTGCGGTTCCTCATCTAATGTGTCAGTGTCTCTACGCCACTGCTCTTGTATGTGTTTCGAGTGTGTGCCTTTTCTGCCGGTCTCCCCTTCCTGGTCTGCTTTCTCCCACTTTTGCGTTCCCTGGATTTTTGTTTTATTTGTTTTCCCTCGTCTCAGTTACTCCCTGGTGCCCCGACCTGTTTTCTGTCTTCTGTCTCTACCCCCATTTTTGTGTGTGCTTCTACACTCTCTCCAAGCCTGCCCATGTAATTCAGGTTTACATGCCTTTTGGCCTTTTTTGTCTTATATACCGATCTACCCCTTATGAGCAAGGTTAAAACAAGGCCACCCTGGAGCCAGTCCTGGTGTTGGGACTCATCTGCGAGCGCCTGGTGGCCAGGTCTTATCCTACAGGGCCAGGCCAGGCTCAGCCCGAAGAAGTGACATGGGGTCGAGCTCCTGTGGACTCACCACCTTCAGGAGGAACTGTAAGGGGCCGGTGCATTGTGGATTTGGTTGCAGTCGGAGACGGAGTCCTTGGTGACCCAATCCCCAGACACAGAATTTGGCTCTAGGGACATGGAATGTAACCTCGCTGGGGGGAAGGGGGGGAGAGCACCTGAGCTTGTGCGGGAGGTAGAAAGGTACCAACTGGATATAGTTGGGCTTGATTCCACAAACAGTTTGGGCTCTGGAACCCAACTTCTTGAGAGAGGCTGGACTCTCCTACTCTGGAGTTGCCCATGGTGAGAGGCGGTGGGCTGGTGTGGGCATGCTTCTAGCCCCCCAGCTTAGCCAGCATGTTTTGGAGTTCACATCAGTGAATGAGAAGGTTGCTTCCCTGCGCCTTCGGGTTGGGGATAGGTTTCTCACTGTTTGTTTGTGCCTATGGGCCAAATGGCAGTGCAGAATACCTGGCCTTCTTAGGGTCCATAGAAGGAGTGCTAGAAAGTACTCCGACTGGGGACTATGTCGTTCTACTGGGAGACTTCAACGCTTACGTGGGCAATGACAGTGATACCTGAAGGGGGGTTATTGGGAGGAACGACTTCCCGATCTGAACTCAAGGACACCCTAGGTCGGAGGTCAATGATCTACTTTGTAGTTGTATCATCTCCGGCTGTATGTCTTGGACACTCGGGTAAAGAGAGGGGCAGAGCTGTCAACTGATTACCATTTGGTGATGAGTTGGATCCGATGGCGGGGGAGAAAGCTGTACAGGCTTAACAGGCCCAAACGTATTTTGAGAGTCTGCTGGGAACGTTTGGCAGAGTGTCTTGTCAGAAGTCTCACCTCCGGCAGGGCTACGATCGGATACCGAGGGAGGCTGGAGATATTGAGTCTGAGTGGACCATGTTCTCCATCTCCATTGTTGATGCAGCTGCCTTGTGCTGTATCCTTAAGGTCTCTGGTGCCTGTGGAGCCGGCAATCCTGTAGGTGGAAGCCGGAAGTAAGGAATGCCGTCAGGCTGAAAAAGGAGTCCTATCAAGCCTGGTTGGCTTGTGGGACCCCTGAAACAGCTGAAGGTTACCGGCAGGCCAAATGGAGTGCAGCATGAGTGGTTGCAGAGGCAAAAACTTGGGTCTGGGAGGAGCTTGGCGAGGCCATGGAGAATGACTATCGATTGGCCTCAAAGAGATTCTGGCAAACTGTACAACGATTCAGGAGGGGAAAGTAGTGCTCTGCCAACACTGTTTATAGTGGTGGTGGAGATCTGCTGACTTCAACTGGTGATATTGTTGGGCGGTGGAAGGAATACTTTGAGGATCTCCTCAATAACATCAATACCACAATTCTTTGAAGAAGCAGAGACGGGAGGCTTGGATGTGGACTCATCCATCACCCAAGCTGAAGTCACTGAGGTAGTCAAAAAGCTCCTTGTGTGCAAGGCACCAGGGGTGGATGCAGTCCACCCAGAGTACCTTAAGTCTCTGGATGTTGTGGGGCTGTCTTGGCTGACACGCCTCTGCAGCATCGCATGGCAGCTGGGAACAGTGCCACTGGATTGGCAGACTGGGGTGGTGGTCCCTCTTTTGAAGAAAGGGGACTGGAGGATGTGTTCCAACTACAGGGGATCACACTCCTCAGCCTCCCTGGGAAAGGATAAGATCCCGGATATAGGCGGCTGAAATGATTTTTCTCTGCAGGGTGGCTGGGCGCTAACTTAGATATAGGTTGAGGAGCTCGGTCATCCGGGAGGAGCTCAGAGTAGAGCCACTGCTCCTCCGCATCGAGAGAAGCCAGCCGAGGTGGTTTGGGGCATCTGTCACGGATGCCTCCCAGATGCCTCCCAGGAGAGGTGTTTCGGGCATGTCCCACCGGGAGGAGGCCCAGAGGAAGACTCAGGACTTGCTGGAGAGACTATGTTTTTCGGCTGGTATGGGAATGCCTCGGTGTTCTCCCGGAAGAGCTGGAGGAGGTGTCTAGATAGAGGGAAGTCTGGGCATCCCTGCTTGGACTGCTGCCCCAGTGACCCGGTTCCGGATAAGGGGTTGGAAAATGTGTGGTGATGCCTTTTGGTGTATTTGGTTTTGCTGGCATTTTTTATGTTTCTTGTTTTGTAGGGCTGTCCCCTAGAAAACCGTTATGTACGGTGGTGGACAAAGCTCCGCCCCTTGTTCATTGTCAGCGGATGAAGCCCCACCTTCATGTTTAGCATCATTGTCCTGGCAACTAGGTTTTTAGGGCGACGTGCCGGGATGTGCGTCATGGGTTATTGAACATATGGAGTGGATAGTAATGTTTTAAGTTTTTGCATATCTTGGAAAGTATGGTATGGTCGCATTTCATCAAGCCTTTTTATATAGATTTGTATATATTCTCATGTTGTTTCTAGGCATCTCGTGTATAGTGATCGTTTGCGTGTTTTTTTTTTCATGTTTGCTCACTATATATATTTTAACCAACTCTATGAATAAAACTTCAACTTCACTGCATAATGGATCTGGCTCTCTTCAGTGCTATCACCTCGGCGTTACAGGTTACTGCAAAAAAATTGCAGATGAATTGTGGGGTTTGACTAAATGTGACTTGAGTTAATGCACATTAATAAAAACATTTTTAGAAGTAGAGTAGCACCACTGTAGTGATTAGAGGAATTTAGAAACCAAATTTGGTAGATCCTATACTGCATGCTCTGCTCCTTTACCTGGTCAAGTGCAATGTGGTGGACGAAGCTCTGCCCCTTGCTCAGTGTCTGCAGACGAAGCGTGGAGTGGTTAGTTTTGTAAATTCTTGGACACTTTTTGGAAAATTTTGGTTTGGTATGGTCTCGTTTTGTCAGGCCACTATATATAGTTTTGTACATAGTCTCGTTTTGTTTCTACTTGTCTCATGTATAGTCTTCATCTGTGTCCTTGTGTTTTGTTTGCGTTTTCGTCCACTGTTTATATATCTGCACCACCTCACTAAATAAAAGCTACAACTTCACTGCATAATGGATCGGCTCTCTTTGTTGCTCTCATCACCTCTGCTTTACACTCACAAATCCAGCAGGAAGTAAGGTTACTAACACTTTAAGTAAGCCGTTTAGCCCTGAGTTTTTGTCATAGCGCTTAGCTAAGCTAGCAAGAGCATTCAATGCTATGGATGCTAGCCAGTTAGTCGCTGCCCTCCATCTCCATACCCAGATAGTGCAATTGCTAACCGAGCAGGCTAACCTCCTAGACTGATTGCTAGTGCTGGCAACTGCTAGTGAGCATCTGGCCCTTCCTTTGAAGTTCACCGAATACCGAGTACGTGTCCGCGTCTGCGTCTGCATCCGAGTCTGCATCCGAGTCCGGAGAGTAAGACAGTGGTGCATCATGAGTAAAGAACAGTGTCACGGGATGTATAAACTTCAGGCTGGAGTAAAACTTTGAGCACACGCTTTATTTAACAGGTAAGTACTCAGTGACTAACGTACATAAACCGAAACAGAAAATGAAACTGTGCAGCAATGCTTCCCTAATGAAAACTGTACTTAGCTTGAGGGACTTTGTAGAAACAAATTCTTAAAACCAGATGACAATCTGATGCAAACATATCACCATAATGTCGGCGCATAATGCTCAAATAATAATCCGCACCATCATTAAGATGGCACTCACCTTAAATAACGCACAATCACCCAGCTGCTTGATCAGCGGGCGATGGTGGTTAGTGACGTGGAAGATGTAGGGCATGACAAACAGTCTGAGTTAACTCCAGTGGACATCATAATAATCAAACATAAAGATGCTGAAAAACACATTAAAATTATATGAATAAATGAAAAGATAAAACTAAAGGAGAATTGCAATGGCCAGAAAGTGGAACATTTAATGAAAAAATGGGTGAAAAAAACTTCTAGTGAATGTCATCTAGAATAGATGAATAGAAATCTAGAATAGAATGATGGGGTGAGGCAAAGAAAGATAAATACAGATAAGAAGCTGCATATTATGAATTGAAAGACAGGAAAGACAGGAAAAAAAATAGCAAGGAAGTGCAGGGATCTGACCCACCATTGGAGATGTATGGGAAGCAGCGCAAACCACCACCATATAATAAAGGGCATGAAAAGTTCAGTGGGTTTATATCCTGTATTGAAAAAAATAAACAAGGACAAATGCAAGTACCACCAATGGGTGGCCAAACCTAACACATTTGTGAAAATGCCCAGAGACGCCAGTGGGAGAACTAATTGCATCCCGCACAACAATCAACAATCTTCTTCTTCTTCCCCTTTCGGCTGCTCCCATTAGGGGTTGCCAAACTTCTCCAAACTACCCTGTCCGCTACTCTTTCATCCCAACTACTTGCATATTTTCTTTCAACACATTCAAAAATCTCCTTTTTGATCTTCCTCTTTTCCTTCTGCCAGGCACCTCCATCCTAAGCATTCTCCTACCAATATATTGCATGTCCCTCCTCTGCACATGTCCAAGCCATCTCAACCTAGCCTCTCTCACCTTGTTTCCAAAACATCCTACATGCGCCGTCCCTCTAATGAACTCATTTCGAATCCTGTCCATCCTTGCCACCCTTAATGAAAATCCCAGCATCTTCAACTCTGCAACCCCCAGCTCTGCCTCCTGTCTTTTTGACAACGCCTCTGTCTCTAAACCGTACAACATTGCTGTTCTCACTACAGTCCTATAAACTTTCCCTTTCACAAATTCGTCTATCACAAATCACTCTGGCCACTCTTCTCCATCCGCTTCACCCTGCCTGAACCCTTTTCTTCATTTCTCTATCGCACTGTCCATTACTTTGCACTGTTGACCCCAGGTACTTAAACACTTTCACCTTCACTACCACTTTTCCCTGCAACCTCACCACTTCATTGCCCTCTCTCTCATTCACATAAATCTTCTCAGTCTTAATCCTACTGACTTTTATTCCACTTCTCTTTAGCGCATACCTCCACCTCTCCAAATTCTTCTCAACTTGCTCTCTATCCTCTCCACAAATAACAGTATCATCTACAAACATCTTCCATGGAGACTCCTTTCTGACTTCATCTGTCAACCTATCCATTACCATTGCAAACAAGAAAGGGTTCAGAGCCGATCCTTGATGCAATCCCACCTTCACCTTGAACCAGTCCGACATTTGTACCACACACCTCACTGCTGTCACACTGTCATCATACATGTCCTGCACCACCCTCACATACTTCTCTTTTACAGCTGACTTCCTCATACAATACCACAGCTCCTCTCTCAGAACCCTGTTGTACGCTTTCTCCAGATCCCCAAACACACAATGCAACTCCTTCTGGCCTTCTCTATACTTCTTCATCAACATCCTCAAAGCAAAAATGGCATCTGTGGTACTCTTGCTTGGCATGAAACCATACTGTTGCTCACAGATGGGCACCGCTTTCCTCAGCCTGACTTCCACTACTCTTTCTCATAACTTCATGGTATGACTCATCAACTTGATTCTTCTGTAGTTACTGCACATCTCCTTTATTCTTAAAAATCGGTACAAGAACACTCCTTCTCCATGCCTCAGGCATCCTCTAACCTTCCAAAATCCTGTTAAACAATTCAGTCAGAAACTCCACTGCCATCTCTTCTAAAAATCTCTATTTTCCTACTGCAATGTCATCTGGTCCAACCGCCTTTCAACCCTTCATTCTCTTAATAGCTGCTCTCAATTCTGCCTTACTAATCCTACTCACTTCTTGCTTCATCATCTCCACATAATGCTACCTTCTCTCTCTTGATCTCCTCATTCATCAGCTGCTCAAAATACTCTCTCCACCTTCTCAACACACTCTCCTCACTAGTCAAAACATTTCCATCTGTATCCTTTATTGCTATATCTTGCAGTAAATCCTTCACATCTCTGTCTCTCTGCCTGGCCAACCGGTACAAATGCTTTTTTTCCTCCTTAGTGTCCAACTTCTTATACAGCTCCTCATATGCCTTTTTCTTAGCTTTTGCTACCACACTCTTTACCTGCTGCCTCATCGCCTTATACTTCTGCCTACTTTTCTCATCTCTCTGCCGATCAAAATTCTGTTTCACCAACCTCTTTCTCCTTATACGTTCCTGCACTTCCCCATTCCGCCACCACATCTCTTTGTCTTCCTTTCCCTTTTCAGATGTCACACCAAGTACCTTTCTAGCTGTCTCCCTTATCACTTCTGCAGTCATTGCCCAATCATTCAACAACTCTGCACTACCAATGAGACCCTGTTTGACCTCCGCCCTGAATCTCACTACAGTCTTACTAAAGACACTACAGTCTTCCTCCTTCAGCTTCCGCCATCTTATTTTCTTTTCTGTCCTCTTCTTCCTAACCTCCAAAGCCATCCTACAGACAACCATTCGATGCTGTTTAGCTACACTTTCCCCTGCAACTATCTTACAGTTTACAATCTCTTTCAGGTTACCTCTCCTGCACAAAATATAGTCCACCAATGTGGACTGCCATCTCCATCCTTTTAGCAAAATCTACTACCATCTGCCCTTCCACATTCCTCTCTTTAAAGCCATACCTACCCATCACATCCTAAACACGTCTGTTCCCTTCACCAATATGACCATTGAAGTCTGCTCCTATTACCAGTCTTTCATGTTTGGCTACACTCTCTACCACTCCATTTAACTAACTCCAGAATCTTTCTTTTTCCTCTATCTCAGTGCATAAGCACTGATTATATTTATAATCACACCTTCAACTTCCAGCCTCACTTTCATCACCCTATCAGAAATTTTTTTCTCCTCCACCCCACTCTCAAGGTACTCCTTCTTCAGGATTACACCTACACCATTTCTCTTTTCATCTACACCATGATAAAACAGTCCACCACCAATGTTCTTGGCCTTACTGCCTTTCCACTTGCTCTCCTGTACACACAACACATCCACCTTTCTACGCTCCATCATGTCAGCTAACTCTCTCCCTTTACCAGTCATTGTACCAACATTTAAAGAACCCACCCTAATCTCCACTCTCCTCCCCTTCTCCTTCGCCTATCGTCTCTGTAGACGTCTTCCTCCTATCCTCCTCTTTTGGCCAATAGCAGCCCAATTTCCACCAATACCCTGTCGGCTAACAGTATATGTCGTTGTTAACCCGGGCCGCGACCGATCTGGTATGAGTTTATTATTTTTGATCCGCATATTTGATTTGGTGCAGTTTTACGCTGGTTGTCCTTCCTAATGTAACCCTCCCCATTTATCCGGGCTTGGGACCGGCACTAAGAATGCACTGGCTTGTGCAAGTCTAATGGCTGGGTTAATGGCACAACAACAACAATCTTGGTGGAAATTGGGAATGAATTAACAGCACCATTCCTGATTGATACAGTTGCAACATTCAATTAAATTTCAATTTTATTTGTATAGCGCTTTTTACAATAGTTATTGCCTCAAAGCAGCTTTACAGAATGAATGATGAGTTTGTCCCTGATGAGCAAGCCAAGGCGACAGTGGCAAGGAAAAACTCCCTAGAGTGGGATTAGGAAGAAACCTTGAAAGGAACCAGACTCAACAGGGAACCCATCCTCATTTGGGTTGAATAGAAATTAATGTATATGTGTATGTGTAAGTGAAAACAGTTCTGGTGGCAGGAAATGGGATGACATTCACTAGTAGATACTCTCCTGTAGATCATTAAAAACAGTGAGATTCTTGGGTAAAACACAGACATTATGATTCACAGTGCTCAACATATAACAGTTGAAGAACTCACAGTACAATCTGCTTTACTTTATTTACCTTATGTGCCAGCAAACTTATTGGAAAAGATGTACTCTAAACTAGGAGCAAAAATACATTGTTGTCCTACAGGAGTGTGGGTCACGCTTCCAGCTCTTTTTCATCAGTGCATGGTTATGGAAAAAGAAAATGAACATTGCACCTTTGACAAAGTATACTGGCTGGAGTTGGAAGGAAGGTCAGCAACAAGCCTATGGAAAACATACACAGAATGGAAACCATGTCCGACATATGCAACCTGACCTCAAAGAAGCAAGAGACCCTTGGCATTGTACTCATGTATAATAAAGGAGCACAAAAAAAGAATTGGCCAAACATTCAACACAAAATCTGACATAGTAAGAGAACAAGGAGTAGCAGCAAGAGCAGAACTGCCACCAGAAGTCAAAGGCTGGTATCAAGTATCAATGTTTTGAATCAAAAGATTTAGGACAGAGGGTTAGGGATTCAGGACAAGTGAGAGAGTGGGCACCTACAGGTAATTCATACATACACCCATCACCAGACAAAACATACCTTAGAACTTCACAAGTCACCACAAAATGCATGATAGCCACCAAGAGATAGTTGGTAGGGAAATAAGGATTCAGACAAAGACAAAAGTATAAGCACAAAAGTCACAACAAACAGAAGAACAAGAAATATCTGAACAAGTGAGAGAGGAAGCTTAAAGTAAAGTTATACTTGACTTACAGTCAAAACATCAAACAGATGTAGGGTTAGTAAAATGCTCACCCCTATGGACTGTTTATAATCGCTGGAGATTTCAACCATGCAAATATCAAAGCAGTTCTCCCTAAACTCCACCAACATGTGGACTTTGCTCCGAGATGGGCAACCACGCTAGATCATATTTACATAAACATTGCCGGTGCGTTCTGGGCATACCTGGAACATGTTCAGAGAGGCTTCAACCAAAGGTGTCGGAACTCAGAACCCACCTCTGAGTAGACACATCAGTAGGTGGACTGAAGATAGACCAATTTCCGCTATGTCCAAATTCAATTGTCAAAGAAAATAATAAACTTAAAATAATGAAAATTTTTGAGTCCAAGGTGAGAAGAGCAAAAACTCCAATTTATAGCAGTCAGAAAGCATTCACCGGATCCAAATTTTTAAATTATCCAATCCAGTTTTGCCAAATTCCCATTATTTTCAAATTTACCCAATCAGGCTCTTTCTTTAGCAATGCCATTACCATTATTTCCGGCTCTTTCATAATTGTGACGTAGGCTATCCTATTGTTTGGTGGCAGTCCTGTAATTTTCCATTAAAGCCAGGCATAATATAATTTTAAAAAATGTTAAATGACGATACCCATATATGTCTCCTTTCTTCCGGATATTTCACGCTTGGCTTGTTTGCAACCCAAGACTTTACTTCGCTGCGGATTTTCTTTGAAGTTTGAAGTCGGAAGTTTTTTGAAGTCTCCTGATTCCACTGGGAACCCTAGGCCTTCCGGGGTCAAAAATCTTTGCAGACATTTCCTACAATAACAGTGTTTCTCCTCTCCTTATACTATCACCACCCCTGTTTTCGGATAACAACTTTTCACCTCCATAAGTCGTCTCCCTGCCTCACCCCTTTTCTCTCCCGCTGTTGTTTCCTCTGATGAAGACATCATTCCAATTGACTAATAATGGGGCTCTTTCAATAAAGGTTTTCACTTTCAGTACCACTTTGTCTTTGGTGACATTTTTGTATTAGTATTTTTATTTTGGTTAGTTTTTAGTTTAACACTCAGTTACGTGTATCCAGCTTTTAAAGATCTCTGATAGTACACTGTCTCTGCTTTAGTCTATTCTTCATCATATTTAGCTCCCTTTTATTCCCTTATTTAAGTGTTATGCCTAGAATCTATGTTATAGTTAGTTTATGATTAGTTTTTCATCAAACTGTATATCTCTAATTGCTTACGCCTATTTGCTCACACTGGCCTTATTTCTAACCATTTTTCCAAGACTATTTGAACTCTAGAGTTCCAAATAATCAAATCAAATAATCAGAAATAGAAAAAAGTTAAAAAGTAGAAAATAAAAAAACAAGTAAAACCAATGAAAAAGAATTTCAAATCAGTTAAAACCAAAAAAGTAAACATAATATCAAAAAGGAAAACAGTATTCAATTCAAATCAACATTCAAATTAACACTATTTCCCCCTCAGTTAGGGTAATAAATGACTGCATTACGTTGCTCATTCTCAAAAGGGTGAATTAGGAGTGGGTGAAAAACCCACTCAACGTCAATTCTGAGGAAAAATTCTCACTCTGCCTGCAGTTTGCACGACAGTGAGTATGCTCACCAAGGTCACTTCAGTGATAAAGTACAACATTCACATAGACATTTCAATCATTTAAACGAAGATAAGAGAAAAAACAAAAACAAAAACAAGAACCATGAATAATGTACTGATGATTCATGATAGCAAAGCCACTGGTAAGCCTACCAGCACCTAGCATGTGACAGCGATAGTTTGTAAATCCAGTAAGGTAGAGGAACACGCACATGTTTGTCGCATAGCAGCCCATATTTTCTTGCATAGTTTACGTTCATGATGCATGTATGTATGTACGATTGCAAATGTATCATCGTATGTGTCTACTGGGTAGTACACTGGACATCGAGACTGTTTCTGTAGCTATGACATTAGTACTTTTGACTGTGACGAGCAAAGTTCATATCCACAGAATGACAATGTGATGACAGTAAAGTCTACCTGTTGCTGAATATGACGTGACAACAAAAAAGCATGTCCCCCACGGTTTCCATACACATGTGCTAGTGAGATTGAACGATGAACTGCAAATGTTTGTACTTCAAGACTCAGTCTTCTCTCCAGTTCATACGTATCTATATTCATCATACCACATATCTGCTATCATCTGACAGGTTTTACAGTTTTGAGTGAGAGATCCCTTGTCCTCAGCCACTTGGTATAGGTAACCTTCTGTGCAAGGCTCCATTTGGATACAGGTCTCAGAACGCGATTTGGACAGTGCTGTTTTTGGGACATCGGCATACTGCACAGAGCACTAAAGAGACAAACAGTAGAGAACTGCACAAAAGAATACCATGTACACATGAAATCCTAATCTAATCCAAATAACCAGGAAATGTACTAGCTATATAATACATCAGTTTCTTAAGTTTAGCTATGCAATTTTCTTTGTCTGCATTGTTCCTAAACTACTCATTTCTTTTATCTGTCATCCTTTCTAATAGTAGGTCAATAGGTCCGGTTGGATCTGTATTCAGTGGAGCTATAGTACAACAGTCCTCCTGCAACATCTGACAAACTCCTTGTTCTGGTCCAAGCATCATATCTAATGCAATATGGTTTTGAACTGTCATCATGGTAGTGGCATGTAGCTGTTCTGAGGTAAGACCTAAGGCAGTTATTGTATGGTTGATGAAGCGCTGTTGATTGTACCATGTGTAATTAAGCCATTTTACATTGCGTGCTACCTGAACATGTGGGTGAAAGAAAGTCCATGCTCCAGATGAAGAAAGTCTTTGTGCAAAGTGTCCTTCTGGAACACCTACTGGTATGCCTCTCCAGTCAACATATACGTTAGGGTCTGGTCCCAATTTTTCATTTGCAGTGTTTTTTCCTGGTTTTAAATACCTCTTATATGTAAAATTACCCCTATGTCTCGAATTAATGTAGCTACTTTTTCCACACTTCTTTTGCCTCTAGTATTGGTTCTAGGTTTAGGGCGAATGTTGGTTAGTGGTGTCAATAATGATGCAATTTTCTCATCATCTAATGGCCTTCCTTCCAGGACTACTTTAGCACATGTTCCATGGGAGTACTTGCATTACTACTTTACCCCCACAATAGTAAAATACACCAGCTATGGGAAGTGTACCTGCTCTTAACCTTGGTATAGGTAATCTGGTTAGTTTAGATGAACAACATTCAACTTTGGTAGTATTACATTTTGATTTAACATGGATTGCTAGCCATTTCTTTGCCAACATTTCTTCACAAGCTTCATTAGGGAAAGATCCTACAAACCTATTTCCAAGGGATTGGATGCATATGGGAAAGGTCTGACCTGGCTGTTTTTGAACTTTTGAGACACAGTTGAGTGCTAAGTTTTACAGGCATACAGCATGATTACCTGAAACATAAAAACAAAAGATGCTAAAGTGGCATTTGATGAACTGAAAAAAATGTAGGAATGTGGAGGTTTGGGTGGGTTCTTTAAATGTTTGTACAATGACTAGTAAAGGGATAGAGTTAGTTAGTTATGATGGAGCGTAGAAAGGTGGATGTGTTGTGTGTTTAAGAGACCAGGTGGAAAGGCAATAAGGCCAGGAACATTGGTGGTGTATTTAAACTGTTTTATCATGGTGTAGATAGAAAGAGAAATGGTGTAGGTGTAA
>JAOTRA010015453.1:0-22077 GCA_026260255.1 Pseudolaguvia tuberculata | reverse complement strand
CCTTACCGAGTCCCCACGGGCCCCTTTGACCCTTACCGAGTCCCAACGGGCCCCTTCGACCCTTACCGAGTTCCCTCGGGCCCCTTTGGCCCCTACCGAGTCCCCTCGGGCCCCTTCCGAGCTCCCTCGGTCCTCTTTGGCCTTTTTTGATTTTCCCGAAGCCCCCTCGGCCTTTGTTGAGTTTCCCGAGGCCCCTTCGGCCTTTGTTGAGTTTCCCGAGGCCCCTTCGGCCTTTGTTGAGTTTCCTGAGGCCCCTTCGGCCTTTGCTGATCTCCCCGAGGCCACTGTGGCCCCTTCTGAGCTTTTGAGGGCCTCTTTGGCCCCTTCTGAGCTTTCGAGGGCCTCTTTGGCCCCTTCTTACGATAGTAAGAACTGTCCCTTTGGAGGACCGCCCACAGAGGGCGCCCTCGCCTGAAGTGTAGAGGACAATCCTGATGGCGGCCATCTTGGGTGGGTCACAACTATATAAACAGGTGGCCTCCATCAGGATAATGTGAAGCATTGTTGCCCTAGGCCTTGCTAGCATTGTGACTCTTTGTACTGAATGACTTTTGATGTGTTTGACCTTTGCCTGATTTTTTGACTATACCTTTATGGTTTTGTTTGCCTTCCCTTACCATCTCAATTAAAGACCTGATTTACTGCATTTATGGATTCGTCTTTGCCTACAGCCAGTTTGTTACAATAACTTCTCATCACATCCTCATCATCTCTGTTCCCTTCACTAACATGACAATTGAAGTCTGCTCCTATCACCAATCGTTCATGTCTAGTTACACTCTCTACCACTCAATCTAACTCACTCCAGAATTTTTTTTTTCCCTCCGTCTCACAACTTTCTTGTGGCGCATAAGCACTGATGATATTTACCATCACACCCTCAAATTCCAGCCTCACTTTCATCACCCTATCAGACACTCTCTTCACCTCCACCACACTCTCAATGTACTCCTTCTTTAGGATTACACCTACACCATTTCTCTTTCCATCTACACCATGATAAAACAGTTTAAATCCATCATGTTCTTGACCTTACTCCCTTTCCACCTGGTCTCCTGAACACACAACACATCGACCTTTCTACGCTCCATCATATCAGCTAACTCTCTCCCTATACTAGTCATAGTACCAACATTTAAAGAACCCACCCGAACCTCCACTCTCCTCCATTTCTCCTTTGCCTGCACTCTGAAGTCGTCTTCCTCCTCTCCTCCCCCCTGTCAGCTAACAGTACATGTGGTGTTGTTAACCCGGGGCCGCGACCGATCCGGTTTCTTATTTGTGATCCGCATATTTGATTTGGCGCAGTTTATGCTGGATGCCCTTCCTAATTCAATCCTCCCCATTTATCCCTGTTTGGGACCGGCACTAAGAATGCACTGCCTTGTGCAACCCTAATGGCTGGTTTCTTCCTTACAATGAGTATGTTCAGTATTACTCGACCCCCAGCTTCATTACCTTGTGGAGCTCCCATTAGATTTTATAACTTCTAACAAGCATATTCAATAAGTGCTGACAAGCTTCTAACACCTCTCGATTGAAATCTTTGCTCATTCTTCAAGTGCAAACTAACTCAAAATCTTTGATGCAATTTGAAGAAGGCAGTTGCAGCCCAAAAGTCGTAAAATATCTCTAAGTCTGGTGACATGCCAGACATGCTGGTCCATATGTCCAAAACGTTATAGGTTGATTTCATCAGTCAATAGAACTGTCTCCCACTCTGTGTCTGTCCTACATGACTTGGTCATTCTGCATGTCTTGCAGGTGAAGGTGTTGAAAAATCTGCATGGGGGATTCCAATCTGGAGTTGTTGTGGGTACTGCACTCAGTGTCTGACTCTGCCCTAATGGCATGTGAGAGGTAGAGAAAGTCCTCTTTTTTGATGTCCCTTCAGCAGGTCTCTTTGGAAACAATGGGATTGGATTCTTCCAGCAAATCTCAAAAAAAAAAAAAGCCATGACAGAGAGTGAGCATCATTGCCGCTCCCAACATTCTTTACCCCCTCAGAAACCTGAGCCAGGTCAGAACCAACAACCACTCACAGAAAGGTGGCAGTCAATTTATTTACCACTTGCCAATACATGCAGTTCAGCCAGGCCAGCTTATTCGTTCATCAGTAATGCCAGTGGCAGGCTCCATGAGGGTGTCATGCAGTAAGAAGGACAGTTTACCTCCAACCACTGCACCTCCCTCAGCCAGCCAAAGAGCCATCACAAAGGGTACGGCGGGTGGGTCTCTGCAGGTGCTGATGGTAAGATAACTGACTGATTAGCTCCTTAACTCCATTCGGTTTAGCTTTGCAATTCAACTGGCCAGGCACCCGCCCAGTTTCAGTGGCATTCTTAAGGCCAAGTGTGTCCATATAAGAATGCTGTAATACTGCATGCAGTATTCTCTGAAAGGTTGCAATTGATTCAGTCCCGCTAGCCAATGTCTCGCTGAAGCAGTGGTGTACAGCCCCTTGTCGTACCCAAGAAGAAGGAAGCAGGCCTATCATAGATTTGAAGAGGCTCGACCAGGCACTGTACAGATTTATGTTCAGAATGCGGACATTCCTAAAGAATGCAAGTTTGGTTTGTGTAATTTCTTACCTCAATCCTCCCAAAACACAGGCCAATCATATGGTTTATAATTATTAAACAAATATAGATTTCTTTAACATTTTAGGTTTATTACTATTTCAGAGAGGTTTTCCAAATTTCTTTATAAGAAATTAATACTTCTGAGCAGTGAGTTTCACAGAAAACATATTTTTGTGAAAAGAGTTCAGACCTGTAGAAAGCCAGCTGACATAATTACTCTGATCTCCGATCTGTACATAGGTGAGAGGCAGGGGTACACCCTGGACAGCAGGAAACACATAGACAACCATTCACACACACATTCACTCCTAAGGGAAATTTTGACTCACCAATCAACCTAACGTGCATGTTTTTGGACGGTGGAAAGAAACTGGAGTACCCAGAGGAAACCCTTTCCTTGCACAGAAAGATCCCCAACCCGGGAATCTTATTGTGAGGCGACAGTGCAAACCACTACACCACTGCGCCGCCCCTAGATGACAGGTTATGCAAATTTCAAAAAGGGTAACAAGGCAGATGAAAGCAGAAAAATGGGATAGCATAGGGACTGACGATAATGCTGTTTCGCAGAAGAGTTTGTAAAACTAGACAAAAAGTTCAAGATGTTGCCTTAGCCACTAATTTCACCAGACTGGAATATCATTATTCATCGATGAAAGATTTAGGACAAACTAGCAGCACTCTACTACCATTCCAGCAGTGACAATGGTGATTGCCCTTATTCAGGTAAATCTCTTTCATACAGCGCGATCCTTAACCCCCAGATCCTCAGTTGAGTAAAATAGATAAATGGGACCAGTAACAGAAACTTAGTGGTGCTGGGAATCTAACCCTAATCTATCAGTTAGTAGCCTCAGGTTTCAAGAACAATTTCCATAAGAAGTATATAAAGAAACTCACAAATAGTGCTCTTATATGCTTAAAGAAAAACATGCTTTAACTTTCAAAGAATATTCACTTTCAGAGGATTCCACAAGTGTTTAGAAAAACATAGTTCCAGAAGTGTGATTAAATAAAAGTCCTAACTTATGTCAAATTACCACAGTTGGGCATATTACTTTAAAAAAGTATATTAAAAAAATAAATAAAAATAAAATACGAGTATATTTTTTACCACTACCAGTTACAGCTGAGAATTTTATAGATTCACACAAAATACAAACTGATTCTTGCATTTGTCTTACAGTTCTTACAGTACAAAGACAGACTTGCATGCTTTAGGGTGATTGCTGGATGTGTATCTGTGATGGTTCTCTTGTGAGCGGTGCTTTATAGATTTCCCAAGCTATGAAGATATGATATTCTTTTGTCTGTTGAAAACAAAAGAACGGAGTATCCATCCAAGATTGTATCGATCTGACCCTTCTGTAAGTGTACCTTAACACCCAATTGACTTTGACTTTATTGAGGCCCCTGGCATTTTTCAAGTTACTCCTACAGTCTGGACTACAACTTGAATATAACTCAGGTTGTTATTCAATATAACATTGTGATGCTTTTATTTTATCTTACCAGGTCTATTTCATTGACTTCCTTTTCTAATTGGTACATGCAGGGAAGGGAAGACGTATCATTACTGACCTTGATGCTGGAACCACCTTTACTATATTTGACCGTAAACCTAAAGCCTACAGAGACGACAGAATCTCCAACTATCCCAATCCTTATTTGCCCATGTTTGTTCACTTCCTGTTCCGTGACCTTTTTATTTCTTGACCCTGTGTTTCCTGTGTTGGAATTCCCCTGTCCTTTTGTAGTGTGCATTTTGCTCAGGTGTGTTAAGTTGATTGTTTTGTCATGTATTTATAGTGCTGTCTGAGTTGTCCTTTTGTGGTTGATTATTGCTTGTAGCACTTACTGTGAGATTTGTTAAGCTTGTTTGCCTAGTTTAGGTTTATGTCTAGCTTATGTCTAGTTCATGTTTATGTCTAGTATATATGTGTGTCTAGTTTATATTTGTGTCTAGTTTATGATAATGCACAGTGTTTTTAATTATCAACAACTGAATGTATTCTTGTGCAAAGTGCGGCACGCAGTTCTCCAGCCTCATGGCATCGGGCGATCCCAGAGATGGGCAGAGAGACTTTTAAAACTGGAGAAAGATAAGGAGGACTTTTACAAACAAGTTCTCTATGCTTTTATTCAAAAGGAGCGGCACATGGACTTCATTTATAAGAAGCAAGAGATAAGACGTCGCAGGGCACTGACGTGCAGGAGCCTTGAGGGACTGGGGAGGCCACAGCCTCATTTGCCATGGTAATGACGGGCAGGGACTGCTTTATCATGGAGAGGAAACCAAACACCTTGAGTAGCTGAACGATAAAATAGTCTATGCCAGTACTAGCTCGCAGGTCTGAATGTGCTCTATGGGCAGCTGTGGTAATCAAAAAAATTAAAATTCCTCCAGCTGATTCTTATATGTACATTTAACTTTTCCTCTTATTGCTACCTGTCCCAAATTTTTTGGAATGTGTAGCTATCATGAAATCCAATATGAGCCAATATTTTCATTCATTCATCTTCTTACCCGCTTGTTTCCGAATTTGGGGTCCCGGAGGTCTGCTGCGCCTATCACAGCACACATAGGGCGAGAGGCGGGAGTACACCCTTGATGGGTCGCCGGTCCATCTCAGGGCAACACATAGACAAACAACCATTCACATACAAATTCACTCCTATGGGCAATTTTGAATCCCCAATCGACCTAATCTGCATGTTTTTGGACTGTGGGAGGAAACCGGAGTATCTGGAGGAAACCCACGCAAGCGTGGGGAAAACATACAAACTCCACACAGACAGATCCCAGCCCGGGATTCGAACCCGGACCTTCTTGTTGTGAGGCGACTGTGCTATCCACTACGCCACCGCACCAATATTTGGCAGTTCAAAATGTCTCACTTTCAATATTTGTTATCTATATTTTATTCTGTATAACATTGATATTTGAAACTTCCACTTCATTGCATTCTGTTTTTCTTCCCAACTGTTTTGGAATCAGGTTTGTATGAAGAGCTGCATGAAGAGTCATAACAAGAATCATTGTGTCATATTAAGAGCCTAACCAAAATTCATATGAAGAATGTGAGCTATATGAAAAGTAATTGGAGCAAAAACTGTATCTCAGAGTATCATTTTCACTCCATATTTAGGATAAAATTTTAATGATGTAATGATTTAGGTAAGGTAGGAAATATCAGGCAGGTTACACAAGTGCGCTTTCATAAGTTACACCAGTATTTATATTTTTCAAAGTCTTCATTGGCATCAATATCGAAATAGTCAGCATAGCATTTACAACCACGCCTCGCAAGGCTTGCAATGTAATTTAATTGTTAATGGTCTCAAATGGAACATGTAATTGAACATCATATTTGGACTACTGTAAGTACACAGATGATGTAAAACTAATGAAATATAATGCATGTACAGCAAATGCATCATCATACGGCCAGAGGATTCAGCAGCCCTTTGTTGCAGGGAAGCCATTTTAAAAGACAAACATGAAATGAGTGTAATGGCACAGCACTATTTGTTTATTAACTAAGAATGTTTTTCAATTTCATCCGTGACTGAGCACGATGGTCATATCCTAAAGACAAATTCAAGAGCTTTTTTTTTGGGCTGTGCAGCACCACTTGAGTGTTAACTGGAATTCATACTGATAAATTGCTGATAATGTTTTTTTAAAGAGATAAGCAAAATAACTGTACGTGTTATCTAGGACTTTTCTTTTTCTCTTTCTGAAACTACTCACTCATTTCAATAAGTTTCTATTGAATATAATCCTACCTTATGTGCATTTCTGTAGGCACCAGCAGACCCCCGTGACCCCTGGGCATAAGCGGGTAAGAAGATGAATGAATGAATTAATGAATCAATGAATACGGCTCTAAAAATGCTGTTATAATTGACCAATATGTTCAGCATACAAATAAAATTGCAACATGCTATTTATGGTAATATAATAAATGTCATTCAAATGCAGTTGCGCATAATTGCTTTAAAATATTTTTCATTTCTAAATATTTTATACAATTATATGAATAATCTATTTCTATCACAATTTTATTTAATTGAATATTCAGTTGAATTGTATTTCATTAATTATTTGTTATTTAATCCATCCATCCAAGTCAACTGTGACAACAAATGTGTCTTTAAAAACAGATGTTCTTTAAAGAACAATGTTTTATTATTTTATGTAGATTTTTAATAAACACGTTTTTTATTTGTTTCTTTGTTTACTCAATTATTGACCATTATCCATGTTTTCTTTTCACTTCTGTCGATCACTGACAGAAATGTGTTTCTTTATTATGACATAAATTGACGGACATTATGTCTGGAAAATCAAGCAGCAAATAATCTACAGAAGTGTGGAAAGAAGGTGGGTGTCTGTGCTAAGCTAAGCTGCCTGAAAAATTAAGCAGACTGCATCAGAAATCTGTGCTGGTGTCTGACTACTGCTCATCATTAGTGGAGTTTGATGATGGAGACCGTTATATTTACCACAGAAATGTATCTCTGCTTTTTATTGGCAGTTAATTTTCTACTAGTCTGTGTCTATGTCTTTGTATCTTATTGTTGTCACTTTATGACCTGCACTTGTCTTGTGTCTTGTATTTTATTTTGCTTGTAGCACCATGGTCCCGGAGAAACATTTTCATTTCACTGTATACTGCACTGTTATATATAGTTGAAATGACAATTAAACTTTTTACATTGACCATAGAAGCATGAGTGAGGCTCAATATGAAATAGGATGTCCATATGGCTATAAGGGTGAGGTGTTACAATACATTCCATATATATGTATAGGAATCTGCCATGTTGGGATATGATCCCCTGACTTAATGACAGTGCAGGTCGCTGATCCGCTTTTTAAGAGGTTGGTATTTGCATGAGTTGTGTAAAAATATTAATCTCCGAAATGACCTCTTTAATTTATCTCATTCTCTATCATTTAACCTAACACCAAACGTGATAGTTGCCTTGTGTATTCAGTGTCAAGCATAATTGATTTTCCTATAGAGAGAATTTATTACAGCTGGAAGGAAATGAAGTATACAGATGTGAGTCATGATGAAACAAGAATTTTTAGGACTGTGTGTGTGAGAGCGAGAGGATAAACATTGGTTAGTTTTAATGGTGAATAAACTGTGTTAGACAACTATGGCCTTTATGTTATGAAGGTGGGTGTAATGTAGACTCATGTCAGACTGTTATGGGATCATAAACACGGGCTGGAGTCTGAATTCGATAAGTACCAACTGAGAATTATTCATAAACAGAAACGAAAATAAAACCGTGCAGCAACGCTGCTCTAATGAAAACAGTACTTAGCTTGATGAACTTCATGAAAACAGATTCGTAGAACACGGTGATGATCAGAGGCAAACATATCCACGCTAACGATGGTGGTTAGTGACATGGAAGGGGTGGGCCATGACAGTATCCCCTTTTCAAAGAACGCATCCTGGCATTCTCCTAGGGCAAAGCCCAAGGACTTAAGCAGGACACAGGGCAGATACAGACAAGAATTGGGACAGGCCAGAGACATGGACCAGGACTGAGACCAGAAACAGGGACAGGGAAGGAGACAGACCAGAGACATGCATAGGAACAGACCAGAGACGGGGACCAGGATTGAGGCCAGAACCTAGACAGAAAAGCAAGATCGGGCAAAGGACGAGAAATGAGAGAGATAAAAGGGACAGGAACAGGAACGAGAGATCGGAAACAGAATGAAGAACGTTGGATCGGGGACAGAGAGTGAGGAAATGAAGACAGAGAGCAAGGGCAAAGAATGGGGGAACAAGAACATAGAGTGAGGGAACAAAGATATAGAGTGTGGGAACAAGGACAAAGAGCGGGGGAACAAGAACAAGGGAACAAGAATGAGGGAACAAGGACCAAGAACGAGGGAACAAGAACGAGGAAACGAGGACAGAGAACAAGGACGAAGAATAAGAGCACAAGGACAAAGGATGAGAGCAAAGAGAGATCGGGGACGGAGAGCGAAGAGAGATCGGGAACGGAGAGCAAAGAGAGATCGGGAACGGAGAGCAAAGACAGATCGGGAACGGAGAGCAAAGACAGATCGGGAACGGAGAGGAAAGAGAGATCGAGGACGGAGAACAAGAGATCAACGACAGAGAACAAGAGATCAAGGGCGGAGAATGAGGATGAAGAACAAGGACAGAACGAGCGCGAAGAACGAGAGACCGAGTGAGGAGAAAGTGAGCTTGAGGGTGGAGGACGAGGACAAAGAAAGACAAGAGATTGAGGGCAGAGAACGAGAGGTTGAGGGCGCAGAACAAGAGATCGAGGACAGACATCGAGCTGCAAGGACAGGGACAGAACAAGGACATGACAGTTACCAAAACACAAGAAAAACAAAACCCTGAGGGCTGAGGCTCTAAACTGAACAAATATATTACACCACGACCTCCTCGGGACCTGTTGGGAGCGCTGCGACCTCCAAAGGACTTGGTGGGAGTGCCGCGACCTCCTCGGTACCTCGTGGGAGCGGTGCGACCTCCTCGGGACCTGGTGGGAGCCCCGTGACCTCGCCTGGCTGCTTGATCACATCCCCAATCAGCGGCCGATGGTGGTTAGTGACGTTGAAGGGGTAGGGCATGACACAGACATTCAGATATTAGAAGACTTTGAATGGTATGATAAAATAAAATACACACATATTAACTGTCATTTATGGCATTTGACAGAAGTTTTTTGCCAGAGCGCCTTATATTTATTTATTACATAACTGAGCAATTTGGGTTTAAAGATTTTGCTCAGGAGTAAGATACAGGGAACAAGATGGTGTAGTGAATGGAACCCCAATCTTCCAATTATGTTTATATTTTTTAAGAAAAAAGGGCATATTTTGTTTGTTTATAGCTTTACCAATACTTAATACATATTTTTTTCATTTAAGAAATGTCCCAGAACAACTCTAAGGTGTTTAGTACTTAGGAACCACTTATTCAGATTATTTTTTGTATGGTCAAACTTCATCTAGCTTACCTACAGTTCAAGTTAACACCTGTGAATTTCCTCATAGCCATGTAGGTGTCACAATGACTCCATAACAGTCTCTGACAGAGCTCTGTCTTAGTGTGGGCCACATCCAAACAAGTTATATACACACACGGCACTTAAGACTGAGGTCATCAGCAATGAACTCCAAAAGGTAGCTACAGTGTATTTGATATTGATATAAATGTTAAAATAAATGAAGAATTAAATGAATAGGTTAATGAATATTGATAAATAAATCAATATATATGAAAGTTTATCTAAGACTAATCTTAAAGCTCTGCTGTTACAGACAATCAGAATAAAGCATAGAGCAAACAAAGACAGCAAAGAGAAATACAAAGAAACAAAACCAAACAAAAACCCTTTCCGTGTAAATCCTAAAGTAGACTAAAAAAGAGACAAATCTCTCTCCTATTCATCCTGGCTCAGTCTGATGTTCCTTTTAGGTAGCATTTCAGTAAGCAAAAGCATTAGACCAACATTGGCATAGTGTAATGGGGTGTCTATAATAGAGATACACCGCTGGACAGGAGAGGTGGGATGCCAGTTTGGTTGCATTAACCCCTTGCTGTGACTTTCCGCTATGACTGTGAAAATGCATCTATTCGGCAGGCTGTAAAATTACAACCTATGATGCGTGAGCAGATCTCGGAGGGAGGGATGAACCAGAAGATAGATCGACTTTGAATGAAATCCACCTGCTGGGGCTGACTTACAGCATCTTCACATCACATCAGGGTTTTAATACAATTTGTAAAAAAAACTGCATGATTTATATATGTTTAAATTCAAATCACAAGATTACCATACTGAATAAAATACATTCATTCAGTAAGCTTCTATGCTTGCTTATACCCAAATTCGGGGTCAGAGGGATTTGCTGAAGCCTATTCCAGATTACTGAATAGCAAAAAGGTAGGAAGTGTACACCCTGGACTTTTACTGCAATAATTTTGTTTTACCTTTTATTTAAATAATATAGAAATGATAGGTAATAATAGATTCTTAAAAGAAATTTAGTGCTTTTATTTTGGTAGTCATTTGTTAGGAACTGTTGGGTTTTTTTTTGATCCGATAGACCATTGTTAGAGAAGCACGCCTGGTTAAAAGACAGAAGTGCAGTGAGACAGCAAATCAAGCAATTAAGGTTTAATTAAGGTTAAAACAAAGAAAACAAAAAAAGTAAACCTCCAAGGTGTTGGTCATTCAGCGAGGTATATTTTTTTTGGTAATTTTTATGTTTTTATTTTGTGTTTCATATTGTAGTATTCTGATTGTAATTTGTATTAACTTCAGTTCAAAGTTGATCAGGTGATCAGCGTGGCATTGGTAGCCAAGGTGGCATCAAGTCACAATAAAGATTAATTAAGCCATCAGTGAAAGAACTCTTTATTGACTAAGCACAGAAGTGGAGTGAGACTGGACGCCATCACAGAGCCACACACACACACACACGTGTATTCATGGTCGCTTGTAAAAAATGATGCTAATAACGCTAAACAATTTAATTTTACATTTTAATATATCTATCTACAGTGGGGCAAAAGAGTAAATAGTCAGCCACCAATTGTGCAAATTTCCCCACTTAAAGAAGAGAGAGGCCTGCCTATTTCATCATAGGTATGCCTCAACTAAGAGAGACAAAATTAGGAAAAAAAGAGAAAAATTTCAGAAAATCCCATTGGCTGATTTCTAAAAAGTCTCTTTGCAAATTATGATGGAAAATAAGTATTTTGTCACCTACAAACCAGCACGATTTCTGGCTCTCATAGACCTATAACTTCTTCTGTAAAAGGCTCATCTATCCTCTACTCGTTACCTGTATTAATGGCACCAGTTTGAACTTGCTAGCCTTTTTAGAACGACCACTCAGTATAAAAGACATCTGTCCACAACCTATGGGCCAAGACTAGAGAGCTGTCAAAGGACATCAGAAACCAAATTGTAGACCTGCACCATGCTGGGGAAACTGAATCTAATAGTTAAGAAGCTTGGTGTGAAGAAATCAACTGTAGGAGCAATAATTAGAAAATGGAAGACATACAAGACCACTGATAATCTTCCTCGGTCTGGGAAATAAACTGGACTACATCCAACTCCAGCGAACTATACTGCGTGTGCTTAGAGACTGCTGTGTTTCCATTTCTACGGAGACATGGCTCAGCAACAGAGTTCCGGGTGACATTGAGCTAACCGGGCTAACTTGTAACATCAACAAGAAACAGTGTCAGAACTCTGTGCTGGTGGCTGACTGCTGCTCATCGTCAATAGAGTTTTGACTGTTAGATGGAGACTGTTGTATTTGAGACGGTGTCTTTATGTCTTTGTGTTGTTGCTTTCTCTGTATGACCTGCACTAATTTTGTCTTCTATGTAGCACATTGGGGTCCTGAAGAAACGCCCTTTTATTTCACTGTATACTACATTGTCATATATGGTTAAAATGACAAAGCCACATTTTGACTTAACTTGAAATTAATACCTGTCTTCTCTTGGAACTGCCCCCTGGCTGATTTTTTTTCTTATCAGGCCGACCCCCCCCCCACCAGTTAAGAACCACTTATGTAAAATATTCAAAATATATTTGATTAATTCGCTTTTGTTTATACTATAAATATTTCTATTTGTTGTTTACAGATAATTTTGTTTTATTTTTAATATAAATATTTTTATTGCATATGTATCCTTTTTGTATACAAAATATAATAAATAGGTTTCACAAATATGGGTTTTATTTACAAAACTGTGTAGCCTTATCCAGAAATATTTTCAATATCTCAATATTTTCTCTTTACTTCCCTTTATTCATTCATAGCTTATTCCCTAATTCAGGGTCACGGGGGTCTGCTGGCACCTATCCCAGTGCACAAAGGGCAAGAGGCAGGGGTACACCCTTGATGGGTTGCCAGTCCATCTCAGGGCAACACATAGACAAAGGACCCTTCACACATCCATTCACTGCTATGGACAATTTACAACCACCAATCAACCTACTCTGCATGTTTTTGGATTGTGAGAGGAAACCGGAGTACCCAGAGAAAACCAAAACAAGCTCGGGGAAAACATGCAAACTCCGCACAGAAAGATCCCCGGCTACGTAATCGAACCTGGGACCTTCTTGTTGTGAGGCAATCATGCTATCCACTACGCCATCGCACTGCCCACTTGTAAAATTATTCCTTTCAAAATATTATGTATTGTAAATTCTAGTAATTTGGTAATCTATTGAGGTGTTAATACATCAATACATCTGGTTAGATGTTTACACTTATTGCAGATAAGCTTCAATAAACCAATCCATGTGACTTAACCTCATTTTTTCTTGTTCCTAATTATGTTAAAATGTATATATTCAAATATGCGACTGAGTGGATGTCTGTTAAGCCTATTTGGTATGATATGTTGGTAACCAAAATCAATGTGTCTGGCTGAAAAGGCGACTGATCCATTAATGTGAAATCAATCTAATGACACAGTCATTTTTTCTAATCTACACGCCCCATTGGAGAGTATTGCAAGAAAAAAATCTGTTTATCACAGAGCCAAGAAACAAACTAGACTATGTGAGGATTTAAGGGCCCATGAGTGGGTATTTGGATTGACCATCTAATAGTCAAACATCCTAACGACTGAACTCATGATTCAGCTGCATTACTGTTGGAGGTTGATCTAATTGTCAAAATAATAAACATTAACTTCATATTCAGCAAAATGTCCAACAGGAGGAATTACTGTTTTTTGACCACAAGTTTATGCTAAGTGTTGAATAAAACTAGTTTTTGCATTAAGCATTTATCCTTATAACAGTCCTGATAAAAAATGCATCATCTAATCTACTGCTGTATTAAAAGAGCATGAAAATTCTCAGAACATGCTTGAAGTTTTTCTTGCTGTATATTAATTAATGAAAAAATGCATCAGAAATGCATGCTCCTGGGTATAAGATGATTGACAAACCTGATATAGATTTCTGCAGTGAAACTCGGACCCAGAACTTGCTGGTTTTACTTGGAAGTGGTGATGCTTGAAGCCCTGCCTTCCTAGATCAACAACACAGCACCTTAATCATTTAAGCCACCACTGCACCTTTAACTGTATTCCGTCAGTGACAGGAGAAATACTGCATGACCACTTTAAATAACATCTCTTATGCATTTGTATCAGCAAGGAAAATTTGCTATTTTTACTTTCTATATAACTTTCTGAAACATATTTTGCATTTGTCATGTGGTTAAACTATTTCTCGTCCACCTTCTCAGTCCCAAATGGCGCACATTTCTGCGAAAATTAGTGTGTTGCCATGTAACAATGCTAAGGTTTTTGTTGGGAAGTGTGAATTTCATTGCACCCATGCTTTCAGTTCCTCGGATACTGCAACAGCTCTCGGTGGGGGGGTCTGCATGTAGTCAAGCAAGGTGTTAAGTGATAACCAATTGGCCTCCATCTAACATAGTGAAGGAACTACAGAAGTTTCTGGGGTTTGCTAACTTCTACCAACAATTTATCCAAAACTTTAGTATTACCACTGCTCCCTGTACAGGAAAGGAAAAGCTTCTAAAGGAAAGCCATCGAAACTCGTATAGAACGATGTAGCCCTGAAACACTTCTCCCTGTTAAAAACCAAGTTCACCACTGCACCCATTTGTACTGACCCTTTTCCAGATTATGACTCTGCTTTTGAACTGTTTGGACTTTAATAAAACTAGTTACTGCATTATTGATCCATCTCAGCATTCATCCTTCACCAATCCTGCTATATCCACTCCTGTATTAACAGAGCTTGAAAATTTTCAAACACAGTAATACACATACTCTTTTTTAATGTTTATAACTTTTTCTTGCTATATATTAAATAATAAAAAAAATGCATCAGAAATGCATGCTCCTGTGTATAAGGTGACTGAAACCTGATATAAATTTCTGCAGTGACGACTTTTCCGGGTTATCATGTGATGCATACTGTACTGTAAATTTTTTAAACTAAATTTGTGTATGTAGTACACTGATCTTTATATAAAACTAAAATATACTCTGGTAGCTAATGCTGCTTCTGATGCTTGGGTGAATTTAAAGTGAACTCTAAAGCACGGTCTGTCGCAATCCTGGGATCTCACACAAAGTGCTAATAGCAGGTAATATAAGCATTTAAGAGATAACGAGAATCATCAAAATATGTTGGACTCATGCCTAAAAATTCGGTCACTTTTAAAAAATGGAGCATATTGAAAACACAAATTGGAAGTTGAAAAAATTCAATAAGATAGCAAGATTAAAAGGTGTCTAGAAGAGTCTAAGGCAGATAAGGCTAGTTATCTATTACACATGTCTATTATTAACTCAAAAAGTAAGTTATGATAATACATACAATATAAATAAATAAAAAAATAAAGTAATACTTTGGTAACATAACCCTATTATTATTATTATTATTATTATTATTATTATTTGCAGTAGTAGTAGTAGAGTAGTAGTAATATATTATTTGTATTATTTATTAATTCATTCATCTTCCAACCTGCTTTTTCCCTAATTTGGGATCACAGGGATCTGTTTGAGCATAGCCCAGAGCACATAGGGTGAAAAATCAATCAATTAACCTAATGTACATGTTTTTGGACTGTGGGAAGAAACTGGAGTGCAGGTAGAAGAATAAAACTGGGACCTTCTTGTTGTGAGGCAACCGTGCTAACCACTATGCCGCCGTGCTGCAGTAGTAGTAGTAGTAGTAGGTAGCCTAGTGGTTAAGATGTTGGACTAATACCAGAAAGACAGGGGTTCGATTCCATTCTCCACCAAGCAACCACTGTGGGCTCTTAAGTAAGGCCCTAATCCACAATTGCTTAGTTGTGAAAAAAGAGACCAAATGTAAGTCGCTCTGGATATGAGCGTCTGCCAAATACCTTAACTTAAACGGTAACTGTAGTTGTAGTAGTAGTAATATATGTTGTTGTTAATAATATCTATAAAGGTGCAGGTATTTATTACATATTTCTTAACCTATTTATTAACTGAATCCCACAGATATCCTACACTACAGTATTCATTTCCCTTATAAATATGAAATCGCTCAAATTGAGTATAAAAAGCTTGAATTAGTCCCAGTTGTAGCTTTAATTACACTGGTAAGCAGCTAATAAAGTGCTGTAAGCTTTTCCATTGGGAATAGTCGGCACTCTTGGTTTCAATTAAAGACACATTTCCCCTCGGATATGTTCTAAAGAGGTCAGGGAGAAAAAAGGCTCACTGCAAACCTATTAAGCCTGATTGGCTACAGAAGAGGAGCAATTGTTAAGGCTCATTATGCTCGTTAACGATGTGTCTATATAGCTTCATAATAATCATGTGTCTATCATGGCTTTTCCCCTGTTTTTCTTTATATTATTTCTAACTTCCCTATTGCCGCAAATAGTTCTGCCTTATCTGACAAACTAGCATGCTCTGTCAACAACACAAAGTTAGCTTAACTTTATCAGGTTTAGAAATGATTGGTTACCCCTTTTTACACATGAATAATCACTGTTAATTCTGTTTGTAAAACAGAACTGCGGAACCTCTTCTGCAGTAATTCCTGGTTTGTTAGCTTACAAGCTCTAGGTGATGTCAAAAGGTTCAAAACAATAACAATGGTTTTAAGATTGTTTTAAAAAAAGGCCATATTTCTGTTTTACCCTGGTCTGGCTTATGAACCTTACATTTAGATTATCTCTATTAAACATCTGTTTTCAGCTTATTGCTGAGACCTTTCCAGAAGTGAGGGGGTTATTACAGGATGTTCAAACAACACATAGATTATGTGTTTAGGATACCTGCATCTGTATGAGCTCTGCATTTCACCTTGTCTAGAGTCTAAAGCTCTTTCTGCAACCCGTTATGCAACAGTGACTGTAAATCAGATCCACGAGTAGAGTGCCTCTTGCACATCAGCAATTGCCACATAATTACAACTGAGAGAAACCATTTCCCTGACCTCCAAGCAGCCATCTGAGCATAAATAAAAAAAGCATCGGGCAGAAGACAGCCTGGCATTAAAGGCACATAATCTAGCCTGTCACTACGCAATGAAATTGCATATGATTAAATAGCAGTAAAAAGACACTATTACTGTTTTGTAATGTTGGGAAGGAATTATTCAGGAGCAATAACTTCTCAAATAAAAAGTCAATTTCCTGCAGTATTCTATTCCTTCCATATTTTAGCAGAGCAAGTTGACAGTACTAAAAATCCTTAAAAAGAATAGATTAAAAACAGGAATACTTAACATTTATTTTGATCTAAGCAAATTCTACTTTGATGAAAATGTAACAAGTGATGGATTAAATTAATAGCACCTAAGTGAGTCTGCTTTAATCCCACTGTCATGTTAACAATGAAAAGTCACATCCAGAAAAATTGAATGGCAGAAGACAGAAATTAAACCTTGCATTTCTGTTATTATTTTTCTAATATATGCTATATGCTTTTTATCCTTTACTAAAAAAAAGGAATGGCAGCGGTGAGAAGGATGGGATAGTATACACCTGGCTTTTTATTGTCTCAGATCAGCACTCTGTAAACATGACTACACACACACACACACACACTTCCTGTCTGCAGATTGCTGCTCTGTGCTCTTGCATTGCTGATAGAAAGCGTGATGGAAGCAGATGCAGCTGCTGCAAGTGCTTTAAGAGATTTTCTTTTCTGTCAATTAATTTCTTTTTGCTACTTCTCCATTCTCTCACCAATTCTCTGTTCTTTTCAATTAAACACTTTGTAAACAAATTCAACTTAGAAATTCTCTTCATTTTAGCTATATCATTCTGCCTTCCATTTGCTGTCACCTACGAGTATCAGCTTCTGGACCGTTATTTTCGTTACAGCAGATTTAATAAGCAACAGCACCACGGCAACTATAGCTATACCTCATTAGCATGTGGCAGAATCCAACAGTTTTCTGTCTTTTTTAACAAACAAAAAGTATACTATTTCTTAAAAAAGCATGGCATTTTCGCTTAAAATCTGGATTCCTTTTTGAATAGAAATATATATTCATCCCTGCATCCATCCATCCATCCATCCATCCATCCATCCATCTCACCAAACAATCATCCATCTTTTAATCCATCCATTCCCACCAACCAACCAACTAACTATCCCTTTTCTTTTTTGAAAATAAAAGTTGGCTAAAAAAAATAAAAATAAAAATAAGTATGATGAGAAGGAAAAGACAAAGGAAAGTTAGAATAAAAATTATATAATAAACACATTTAAGATTTGATAATATTTGTCCTTTTTATAACCCTATTCTAATGTTTGCATTTGTTGCAACAGTACTTAGTACTTTATAGTTTGTTGTAAAAAGTCACAGATCAGACCGGTTCTAATCACCCGCACCTGTTCCTCATTTCCACCTTTATCTATCCCCCTACTTAAACGCTCTCCTCAACCCAGTCGATGTCCATGCTCATTAATACTCAAATGGACTTATCAACGCTCAGCGCCAGCCGAACCGCGTCTGTATATCAGAGCTACTAACCTCCGTCTCTGTTCTTTTCAGCTCTCCATGAAGCTTCACCAGTTCCTGTCCAGCCCACCATGTCCAGTTGCTTCTCTCTTACATCTGATCACTCCTCTCCCGAAAGATTTATGCACTCATTCCAGGAGGGTTAATGCACGCTGCACTTCTGTCAGAACTGGTCATACACCCGTTTACTTCATGTTTTGTTTAATGCACATTTCTCGTCTGTTTAAGTTCTTAACGTGCATCCTCCCAATAAAACCTGTCTATTAAGTAGTTTTGCCTACTCTTCCCTACTCTACCAGTTGCCTACTCTACCAGTTTTGCTGGTACTCTTCCGTAACAGAAGCCTGGACCAATTTACCGCTATATACAGAATGAGTGAAACGAATCCGATCGATGCCCTTGTTGACCAGAATCGGAGAGTGTTCCAGCCCTCGTCACCTCACGTATCCATGCCTCCACTTGCTTCTAATGACAACGCTCACGTACCCCCAACTTCCAGTCCCATTGCCCACCCACCCTTATTCTCAGGAGTGTAACGCACATGAAGTTCCGCACGTTACCCGCAGCCAGCGGATGGAACGAACATGCTCTGTTAACCACCTCTCGCCAAGGTTGAAATTCCCCATTAAAGTTACAACTGGCGGCTTACGATGATAACTGTGGTCTAGAACGTTTCATCCAACACTTTATTCAGTGCTCGGATCGTATGTTATCCGCTGTGCTTACACATAATCCATAGTTAGCACATCACAACCCAGTCATCTCCTGGAAGTCAGCTAAAGTGCTTTGTCAACCTCCCCATTCCTCGGAAAATGTCCACGAAACTATACTCCGCCACTCTAGAAAATCCCATCGAGAACATCTCCTTTAACATTCCCTTGCAATACAAGGAGTTTTACGACCTGTTCTGTGCCAAGAGTGCAAGCAAACTACCACCACAATGGCCATGGGACTGTGACATCAATCTCCTGCCAGGCGAGCCTGTGCCAAAGGTGAGAATTTACCCACTATCACTCCCCAAAACCAAGGCCATGGAGGAATATATAACAGAGGCCCTCACACAGGGGTATATTGGTCCTTCTACCTCTCCCGCAGCATCCAGCTTCTTCATGAGTAAGAAGGATGGGGGCCTTAGACCATGTATTAAAAAAAATAACCGTAAAGTTTAAATACCCACTTCCACTGGTACCCGCAGCACTAGAGGAACTCCGGGGTGCCAACATCACCCTCTCGTTCTTATCCGGTCGCTTCTGGTGGCCCAACATGGCAAGCGATATGTGAGGCGTTGTATAGAGTGTGCTATCTCTAAGAGCTCACGGAACCAACCGGTTAAAAAACTACTCCCACTTCCCATTCCGAATCGTCCATGGTCCCACCAAGGGGTGGATTTCATGACTGACCTACCCAGCTCAAAAGGAAACACCTGCATCCTTGTCATTGTTGACAGGTTCTCTAAGTCATGCAAACTACTCCCCCTCAAAAAGCTGCCTAATTCCATGGAGACCGCAGAACAGCTCCTCAACCATGTTTTAAGATACTTTGGCATCCCCAAAGATATAGTGTCTGATCGGGGCCCCAATTTACCTCTAGAGTCTGGAAAGCCTTCTCTCCCTTCTAGGGGTCACAGTCAGACTTTCATAAGGGTATCACCCCCAAACAAACAAACCGGTACTGGCATGCAATTACCACCTTGTTCGCAATCTCTGGAATTCTATTCACCTGCACCCCATTTCCTGCCCATCCCACTATGTCTAGTTGCTTCTCTTTCTTACATCTGATCACTCATCTCCCCGAAGGATTTAAGCACTCATCCCAGGAGGGTTAACGCACGTTGCACTTCTGTCAGAACTGGTCACACCCCCGTTTACTTCCTGTTTGTGGTACTCTTCCGTAACACACATACGTGTCATGTGTTAGCATTCTGTTATGTCGAGCCTGTTCACAATAACATAGGCATATGAAACATTTTAGAACAGTTCAGACATAGACGACACGCTGTTGGGAGGAGTGATGTCGCGCAGGTGCCACCCAGGAAAAGCAGCGTTCAGATCTACTCCAGTTTATAAAGAGACAGGTGAAAGCTGCATACCTTTATTTCACTGCTCTATGTTCTCGGCCATTCAAATTATCTTTCTGGGCTCTTGTTTTCTTGCATTTTTGTTTCCGTTGTTCATGTTTTTGTTATTGGTTCTAGGACAGGTAAGGACGAGCAAGCTGGTACATTGCTCACCATATAGACTGTCATCCTGTCTAGACACTAGGTGAGGGCCGGTTGCAAACCATGTACTTAACATTGTTTATTAGAAGCACCGCAATTGTCTAGCCCAAGTTCTTTTAGTTCTTTTTTTTTCTACAACTTGCAAATATTGTAAGTAGAAAAGAAAAGAACAGCTGGCCTCACACACACACACACACACACACACACACACACCTGTTCGGTAGCCTACCAAGGCAGGAAAACAATATGAAAAATTGGGTTCCAGGTTCAATTGTCTGGCAAGGGTTCTTTTTGTGTTCTCTCCACATTTATGTGGGTTTTCTCTGGGAACTCCGGTTTCTTCAAACAGTCTAAAAACAAGTACATTAGGTTGATTGGTGATTCTTGCCTATAGCAGTGTGTCCATGTGTGCATAAGTAGTTGTTTTTCTATGTGTAGCCCTCTAATGGACTAGCAACCTGTCCAGGGTAGAAAAATGAGATGTAAAACATTAAATAAGATTAGAAGGAAGGAAAACTAGGAGATCAGAATGAAAAATGGGAATAAATGAAAGTGGATAGACGGTTGATATTAATGCAAGAGGAAACATAGAAAAAAAGTATTTGATGGAAGGAAACAATTAAGGAAAGAAGTAAGTGAGTAAGGGAGGAAGGGATGTATGATACAAGGGAAGAAAAAAATAAAGGGGAAAAAAAGAAAAGATAAAGAAAGAAAGAAAGCAGGATGAATGTTCTAAAACAATGCAGGAAACAGAAGAAAGTAGATCTCCTGCTTACCGTTACCATAAACATGTATATTATTATGTAGAGAGATATGAATACAAATGTAATATAAATACAATACAAAATAAAAAAAATGATGGAAAGTTGTGGAATAATATATATAAAATATGGCAATACAGAAAGCTAGAAAAATTAAAGAGAGGTGACATTGTGAATATTGTTTAATAAATGAATGCGTGCAAGAGTGAAACAGAGGACGTGAGGAAAATAACCAAAATAAATAAAAGTTTCCTGTTGAGTGCACATGTCCTGGTTAACCAAATGTATTGATGCTGCATGCTGAGAAGATTCCTCACCCCTGTTGTGCGTGTTTGTAGTTGACAAAGACAGAACCATTGTACGAGACACTAGGCCATCATAAGACGTGACTATCCGATGAAAACTATTAAATTCGCTTGCTTTTATTAAGAAAAATGCCAAACGAAGGATTAAACGGATTGGAAGAAAATACCAGCAGATGGCAAAAGGGTATGAAACTTCTGTTGGAGAAAGTTCTAGTGTTTAAATTCATTCTTTTGTCGGATGGCTAACTTACAAGCAGCTAGTTTTTTGCACGCAATTATGACCTCATTCATTCATTTCACCCTGCCTGCACATGTACTCTAAAGTTAAAGAAGGACTTTATGTAAGAGCTGCTTGCCAGAAAAAGAGGTGATAGTGGATGCTGATCAGTGTCCGGGGTAATGGAGTTGCAAAGTGATTTTATTGCGTCTGTTAAAAAAATTATATTTAAAAAAAAAACAAAAAAAATGATTTGTCAGCGTTGTTTCTTGCTCGTTAATATTTGGCATCCGAAGAAAAGTGCACAGTTTACATTCATGTCAGGCAAGTACACTGAATGTGTGTGTGTGTGTGTGTGTGTGTGTGTGTGAAAAAGAAAGAAAGAAAGAAAGAAAGAAAGAAAGAAAGAAAGAAAGAAAGAAAGAAAGAAAGAAAAAGAAAGAAAGAA